>CAESWR010000249.1:591677-603755 GCA_903171835.1 Mullus surmuletus | reverse complement strand
GTGTGTGTGCGTGTGTGTGCGTGCGTGTGCGTGTGCGTGTGAGGTGCTGGCGGGGTGACAGCAGTCTGTTTAGTATGCAGCCTTCTGACTGCATTTCCCTTCCTCTCTCCATTTGGCCCACAGACACAGCATAAGAATGATCTACACACACATCCACATCCACATCCACACCCACACACTCGCACAGTCTTGGCGGTGGGTACTGCTCTACATATGCAGATACTTAAAGTCACACACACGCTCCGATGCCATGCACCTGTCATGACTGCTCGCCACCACAGTGAGGCCTGCTGGTCAATATTGGAGATGAGGATGATATCAGGCTTGATTGCCTCATAAAATGTGAGTGACACACAAAGCGATACAGTGACATTCCTCAGAAAAAGCAGCCTGTTGGTGGAGGTGTGTATTGATGTTTCCTCTCCAAGCCCGTGCTCACACCCCCGGGGCATGTCGAATGGGTGGAGATGGTCTGTCTCAATGTGTTTTCTCTGGCACTGTTGGAGCAGACCAAACAGCTTTGGGAGGGGTGGATGTGGAGGGTGTTGTGATGCGGGGTGGGCTTGGGGGACCCTGGGAATCGTTTTCCCTCCCGCTGCCGTGTATGCTGCTCAGACAGACATATAGCGGCATAAACACACACGTACCCACTCTTATCTCAAATGTGCACGCATTTGCATAATGCGGGCCCTATCATAGATGCTTATAGCGTTATACACGCACACACTCACAATGTTACATGGGGGAGTGGGGAGTTACACACACTGACAGTGCACACAGACTTCAATCATGCAAATAAATACACACTGTCTGAAGCGTGCACAGTCTTCATCAAACCACACACATTTATATGCGACACACAGAGGTAACGACACACATGCCAACACACACATATTATTGATCGGAGTAGTGAAGTGGAGCTCGGCACTAACAGCTCCCTCTAAGCACAGGAGAGGCGGAGTGGTTAAGGAGGCAAGGAGGAGGTAGATAGTCAGTGTGTGTGTGTGTGTGTGGGGGGGGGGGGTCTGAGGCTATGAAGAAGAAATTGACAGCAGGGGCACAGAGAAAGCCGTTTGTCTTGTGTTTACCTTCACAGGAAGTATCTCGAAAGAGACAGAGAGTGCAAACACACACCAGAGCACAGTGGCCACCCCCAACCTAAACGCGCCTTCGCAAACCTACCCCCCCATATCTTCAGAGCCTCAACAGGATCTGAGAGCAGCTCAGCTCAAGCCCTGACACGTGTGCTTGAGAGAGAGAGAGAGATGGAGGAGTTAGAGTGAGCAGTGTGTGTGTGTGTGTGTGTGTGTGTGTGTGTGTGTGTGTGTGTGTGTGTGTGTGTGTGTGTTTGCGCACGCGCATGTGTGTGTGAGGGAGAGAAACACAGTGAGCAGAAGATAAAATGTGTCTACGTGAGTGAAGGTAATATCTCCTGCTCCTGGGGATGGATGGAAGGAAGAGAGAGAGAGAAATTACTTTGCTGTCCCGACGTCTTTCTATTTCTCTCCCTCCCTCCCTCTCTCTCTCTCCCGCCTCTTTGCCCCATCCCGCCATCCTTCAGCAAGTGGCTTCTTGTAATAGAGCCCAAGAGATATTGGATTTTTGAGGATAATACAGGCATCAATTTTTAATGGTGGAGGAAAATAGTCGGAAAATGTTTAGCACCTTAAATGGTCCAACATATCTTCAAGGAAAGGTTTCCTTATATTTGCAGGCTAAATTGTCACAAACTTAACCTTGAATGTGACACCAACTGTGCAAGAGAAATTTGGGTTGAAAAACAACACCACCATTAAAAATCATGTTAACTATATTTGAAAATGATTCATTCACCCACAGCATCACTGATTACATGTGTGATGTATTAATTCATCCATCCATCCATTGCAGTGAGTGCAGCGCCCAGGTGAGATGATCTAGCACAGCTGCAGTGGTCACCCGGAGCGCCGGGGGCGCGCATGTTGGCCACCATCATGTATTTGCATCTTCTGGGCAAAATCCTCCTTCCCCCGATTCCATAGATACACGTTTTGAGATTTAACTGTTGACTGTGATTTATCACATAGTGATAACTGATGTGTCTGTAACAAGATCAAAATCAGAAAAGATTATTGGTTCATGTATTGTATGTATTTTCGGCATCCTGTTGGGGCTATGTGTGTGTGTGTGTGTGCGTGTGTGTGCGTGTGTGCGTGTGTGTTTGTGTGTTTGTGAAGGCTGCCACCCCGGAGACATTGTGCACGTTGGTGTTCTCAGCAGTCGACGGAGAGAGATGAGAACAGGACAAAGAGGATGATCAGAGGGGCTTTACCTGTGGCAACACAGAGGGGAGGGGGAGGGCAGACGGAGAGCGTGCACATCTGTGGGTGTTTCCAGAGTGTGTTTATCTGTGGAGTGTGTGTGCACATGCCTGAGGGGGCTGGTGTCATGAGACAGGGCTATTAGCAAGGGCTCTTTCATGTGTCGCAATGACAATGTTGTGCCAGATGAACAAAGCAAACACATACACACATGAGCGCTTTGACACACGTGCGCGCACTCACACGCTCATTACATATACAAAATGTTCAAACCTCGCGCTCCGATTTATCAGGATAACACCAGAGCTCCTCCACCAAGGCCAACACCTTTCAATCCATTCTGCTCCAATCATTAGTCGGACACGCCCCCGTGCCACTGCCATCACACAACTGCACACACGCCTCTGCAGGAAGCCCTATCCCTCCCGAAATGATTCCATCTCACACAAACACACACACACACACATACATACACACAGGCGACTGCATCATCCATCACGCACAATCACACGCGCATCTTCCACAGACCCGTGCACGCGCCTTTTCTCCCCCACTTGCTGCTTCCACTGAGACATCCACCACCGTGGCGACGGTAACCGCGACAACAGGCATAAATTAGCGTCATGGCGATATGCAAAGTGAAGGAGCAACAATTAAAGCTTGACTAACGAGCTTTTGAGGAGCCCGGCTGAAGTTTTCCCCGAGCAGCTGCTAACTGGATTAGCCTACGCAGGGAGAGGGAGAGAGACAGAGAGAGAGAGAGAGGACGATGCAGATAGTGAGAGACACTGATGTTTTAACACCACCTGCAAGACGAGACACAAAACCAAAGGCTAATACACACATACACTAAAAACACAGACAGAATGGGATCTAAACACAGCTAGTTTCACTTCAACCACACGCCAACACCATTACCAAGCGCATCTCAGGGGACGACAACATATAAGCAAAAACAAATCCCACTAGACACGCACTTTGGTTGTCACGCTGAGCTTCCACAGTCATCACCAAATTTAGCAGATTTTACCTGCATAAAAACTTACATGGCGGGCGACACATCCTTTAGCCAGCATGCAGACTAGTCAAACAGGAGTTATCTAAGCAATTCCGATTTCACACTTCATATACTATTATTTCTTCTTTTCAAATTTAACAGGTCAACAGTTTGGAAAAAACTAGGATACAGATGCAACAGAATCTTTTTGCGACTCTTGGTTATTATTGTGGCAGCGATGGAACAATGGGCTGTGGCGATGTTGCTAACACCACCGTAAAGCGTGATAGCAGTTGTGCAGAGAGAATGCCGTTGAATAAATTTAATAGCAATAAATATAGCAAACACTTGTTACAACCAGTCTTCACTTCAAAGTGTGTGCGCTCGATCCTCATTAAATTCATGACAAATCTCAAATGTTCATGAAATGTTTGTGACTGCAACAAACAACAAAAATCTCCAATTGGTGTCCCATCTATTATGAGTAAGACTGGTGACATGCCAATTTGCATATATAAATCAAATATTTCCCATGATGATGTGCAAAAAAGCACATACAACATATGCAGCAGTGTCACCGGTGAACACACATAGGCTATGATCTGCCAAGTCCTTCCTAATTTGACACTCAGAGAAGGGAAGTATGATTGTGTGGTGTTGCCTGCTCTGCTAAACTCAAACATAGTCTCTCTCTCCTTTCTCCTCTCTCTATCTGCACCAGTAACTGAAGCAGTGACAGCCTGTCAATCATTCATGAAGTCACCAGGTAAACAGCAGCACGGGTACAGCATTTAATACACAGGCTTCAACATAGCTGAACGCTCATTTTGTTGTACTTGTACACAGACAGTGTTACAGTGTTAAAGAACAGTAACATTTAGTGTGTAGTTGAGTGTAGGGGCAGAAGGATTTTTAGAAGGATTTTTTTCAATATTATTATTTTATATATTATATATATATATTTTATTTTATATTATGATATTCTGATGAACGTGTTTGCACATCAGTTCATTCAGTGGCTGCGGCTCGGCACTGGAGCATTACAGCTGCTAGGTTCTAGGTGGGAGAACCTGCTGGGCGGCTGAGGCCTTTCTGCATGGTGTACGAATGTGCTTGGCTTCCTTTCGAGTGCTCCGACTTCCTACCACAGACCAAAATATGCTGGTTAGTGAAATTTCCTGTAGCTATGGGTACGTCCTGTGATACACCGGCCACCTGTCCAGGGTGTCACTCTAAAAGAACTGTGTAAAAAATGGACAGGGATAAGAGCTAATTCAGCCAGTAATGAATTGAGAAATGAGAAAAATAATTAATATCACAGTATAAATAATTGTAATAATCATATATAAAACTTTACTATAACCCAAGTCAATATTTAAACCTCACAGTTTGTTTTTAAAGACCTCAGTGTCACTCGAGACATCAGGTCAGTGTGACTTTGTACTAAGGAAGTAAAAACAGCCAATAAATATGTTCTAGTGTTTGTTTTGCAGCTTTCAGGTTTCAATGTATATTTAAATAACCTATTGACATTCAGTCCAATACAAGCATACACCAGCCTCGAAATAATCCAGAAGGAAATACAGCAGATGTGCTAAAACCATTTTAATTGTATAAGGTGATTTTGTATTGCCCCTCAGTAAAGTTGAGATTCCACAGAGATCTTGAGATCCTGACCTTAGGTCCCACTGAGTCGTACACTTCCCATACTGCATGTTGGTCGACTGCCTCTCATTCAAACCTCACACTTTGTAGTGCCCTCGCTGCAGTGTCCTTCATCCCGATGACATCATTGTGACATTAATATGGTTGTTTTTGACAGGAAAAGGCTCGTCTGGAACAAACTGTGCAGTCTGCTCTCTAAGGGACCTTCACGTCTTAAAATGGAGATGCAAAGCTCCTCTGCGCACTTTCCACCCCATGTGTCCAATCACTCCATGATGATGATGTTTCAACAGGCCATTGTGCTATTAATGCCATTATATTTTTGAGATTTTTTAATAGTTCTCTGCTAATTATTTATATTCTCTGAACACTTCACTGCAAATAAAACCATCTAATTCTTAATAACACTATGAACAACAAGCAAGGTTTGAGAAAAACGGTATTAGCATGTCAGACAACACTCGGTGCTGCTCTTATTCCTCCCTTTCCAGGCCCTTGACTTTCTTTTTAATATGCTCCATCTTCACTCAACAATAAATCTCTCGCTTTCTGCATTTGCCTTTCCCCTTTAAGTGTTGTTTTTGTCTCTTCTCTGCACATTGCTCTCCTCTTTCTATCCAGGTCTCCAGTTCTTCTCTACCCCCCCCCNNNCCCCCCCCCCCCCCCCCCCCCCACACACACACACACACACACACACGCACACACACACACAAACATACATGTGCGTGGACTCTCGCAAACACACAGCAGCCCCTCCAGGCAGCAGCCACAAAGGCCCCATATTAATAAATCTGCTCCTTTATTGGTGCTGAGTGTCTCTGGCAGGGAGAGAAAGAGAGAGGGAGAGAGAAAAGAGGGAGGGAGGGGGGGTGCAGAGATCATGAGAGGGGGAGGGGGGGGGGGGTGACTGACTGCAGCCACACCATGAACACAAGGGAGGCAGAGAGAGAGGGCCCGAGATATCAAGCGAGATGAACGCAGCATTGACAAGTGCATCACAAACACACACGCACACACACTTTGTTCCGATGATACAATGGCACTAAGATAATGAGCAGAAGGACCCACACAGGTGTGAGCCTTCAACATGTGTAGCTGCTTGTTAAGAAGGTGCAGTCCACCCACACTTCCTTAACGCCTCCCTTCCAGTGGATTATTAAGGACACCTGACACCTGCCCGAGCCACCGGAGCTTGCAGAGTGTGTGTGTGTGTGTGTGGCTGTGGCTGGTCACTCGGCTTGGGAAACAAACTGCCCGAGGTGGGCTTGTGGTAATGACAGCAGCTAGCTTGGCTTAGTGGTCCAATCTAAGCCATCAGTCAGCTGTGACAGATTGGGGATATGAGCTAAGGACCCGTTTAGCTTTGGTGTTTGCCGTGGTGTGTGAGTGCGTGCACTTGTGTGTCTGCGGGAGGAAGGGAGGAAGGGGGGTTGTGGGGGCTATCAGTGCTGCTAGTGTTGCAGAGGCATCAATACACTCTCGACAGGCCATTTTCCTATGCCTATTCCCAGCCCTGGCTTGTTGCTGGGGCAACTACCGCCATTTTACCTTCACTGGCTGCACCTCTGGAAGATTTTATAAAGCGGCAATCCGTGCTCTGTAAACTCTGTTTAAACCCTGTTGACTGTTTAAATAACCTTACCTCCTATTGGTATTTCTGAGCCATTTCTACAGGGCAGTTTTATTGGTATTCATCTCAATATATATGAATCCTTCCATGGACCAGCGTCTGAACATTGCTCCTCAAGGTTTGACAACAAAAAGAAGTAAGGGGTTTGTTCTCCATCCAAGGTCATGAACACACGACTTCACAACAACATCCTTAAATATTCTATATAGTACCAGTTCTGCTCATTCAATGTGAGAGGGGCCCCAATGTAGGAAGCAGATGAAAAGTACTACAGAGGAGAAGAGCTCCTCCTCCAAGAATGCTGACAAGATGAGAGCTCCGATCAAGTCCATAGGACCTTGCAGAGTCTTCTCAAATGAAATCGACCACACATAATTTCTCTTACCTGTCCATGAGGCTGCATGGTGTTGTAGGGCAAGTTCTGGTTCAACACCTTCTGCTTCATCAGCAACATCCTCTTCTGCTCCTCGCTCAGGTGTGCCGTTTGCCCCGGGATTGGCCCCTGGGTCTGCCCCGGCCCCGCCCCCTGGCCCCCGCCTCCTCCACCACCCATGTAGGGAGGCATCATGGGGTTCTTGACCTGACCGTTCCCCCCCATGGGTGGGGTCATCCTCTGACCGATGTGATCGACCCCGCTCCCACTGAAGTGGCTGAGTGGTTTGGTGTTGTTGTAGGACAGCATGGCTCCTGCCTGCTGCTGCTGCTGTTTGGACAGGGCGCTCTGGCTGATGCTGTTTGGCTGCTGCTGGCCCATCATGCCCATGTGATTGTGAGGGAGGTAGTTGTTCATGGGAGCTTTGGGCCCATTGTTGGGGGCCATCCCAGCCACTAGAGGGCCCTGTGGTGTGTTAAAGGCTTGCGGTGGGTACATCATTGGGCTGTTGGGTTTGTCCTGGTTAAAAGGACCAGCATTATAGGGGCTGGTTGGAGGGCCTGCCGGGGACCAGTTTGCTGCTTGTTGCTGCTGCTGCTGCTGCTGCTTCTGCTGCAGCAATTTAGCTCGTTGCTGAGCGGCCATCGCTTTTAGCTGTTCTGCAGGAGAAAGCTCAGGTGTTACTGGCCCCACCGGCTGACCTCCAGGGGCCACCCCAGCTGCTGGCGGTCCCGTGCCTGCCTGACCGACACCTGGGCCGGGGTTCAACATGTAGCCATTCCCAGGCCGAGAAACTGCTTGCGTCTGAGCCTGGGTCGGGGTCTGAGGGGAGCGAGCCACACAGTTGTGCAATGGGGAACCTGACGCCATAGCAACGGCTGGAGACTGCTGCAGAGGCTGCTGAGGAGGTGTTCCATTGGCAGTGGTGGCAAACTGAGGCCCTGAAGATGACGGGCGGACCTGAGAAGAGGGAGTCAAACACACACTTCCTTCAACATCAAGCAGAAAATGCTTCAGTGTTTTGGGAAATATGAGAGAGCTGCCAAAGATCTGATTGACATAACTGACCACTCGCGTTGGAAATATAACCCGTTTTTCAATTTTTGTTGTTGTGAAAATCGAAAATAATTTTAGGAACCGTAACTTTGGAAGGTTAATGAAAAGGCATAATCTGTTCTATACCCATCTCTGAACTCCCTAAAAGCTCTAATTATAAATGGATAATGAAATGTAATTTGTTCTGTTAAGACAGTACATTGTTTATCAGTGGTTGCAATGCTAAAACCATACTACACAGCGATTAAAATGGTAACTGTTAAGTGAGAAATATTCTGCCAAAAGTACCGGGATCACACATTTTGAGACATCTATCTATCCCAGATATATCAATAAGACTGAATTACTGGGGCTGATCCTATATCAGATCAGGTGTGGGAATGATTCTACTGACCTGCGGTGAGCCCATGGGAACCTGTGGTCCGCCCTGTGGAGGCTGAGGGGGGGGAGGCAAGGCTGCTGCTGGCACTGAACCCCCTACAGGCGCCGCTGTATTTGCAGCAGCTTCCTGTGGGCCTGGAGTCTGATTGTTGGCCGGCCTGCCAAACTCGGCTTCTTTCTTGTCTTCGAAGTCCTCATTGAAGAGGTCGTGCATATCATCCTCTGGCACCGTGTTGGCCAGCTCATCAATCAGCTCCTGCCACTCTTGGTCATTGAGGTTGATGTCTGAGAAGAGCTTGTTCTGATTGGACAGAGACTGGGGATCAGAGGACTCCATCGCACCCCCATCATCCAGTGGCTCTTGTTTCAGGTCTTTAAGGAGGCCAAAGCTGTCCTCCAGGTCTAGCGAGCCGTTCAGCTTCATGTCAGGAAGATGGCTGCCACCGTTCTTCCCCAGCTCGTCTGATGGGCGGCCTACATGGTTTCCATTGCTGTTTGCAGTGTTGTTTCCGGAGGAAGTGTTGGGCCCACTGAGTAAGGGCTTAATGTCCATTTGGTGATGCAGTGGAGAAATGGGTGGAACATTGTTGTTGTTGTTGGGGAGGCCTGTTAATGAGTCCAACCCACTGGAGCCTTCCTTCCGTATCCGTTTGGTGGTCGGCGAGTAGCTGCCTCCATCGCAAATGCCATTCTGGTCTCCGTTGAGAGGCGATCGTGCACTGTCCAGTTTCCTCTTCACAGTCTCCTGGAGCTGCAACCCAGAGGAAAAAGAAAATGGATTAGTGCTGGAGGGGCACTGGAGGAGATAGGACATGCTGGCAATATGAAAACTTCTCCGCAGTATTCTGAGCTCTGACCATGGAAACAACATGAGATGCCAAATCAATAACGCAGCAGGCTGTTTCCTTTTTACACACATCAAGAGCTGCCATGAAAAGAAAAAGTTACACTGAAAAACAAAATATCACAGAGACAAATCAATTATTGTCTCACTACAGATCCAATATGTCTGTAATCAAACACTGACTCCTCAGTTTGTCCGCATCCTGTCATCCGTTTCCTTAAACAAGGTAAATGATGGAGTAAAGCAATGAGAGGTGCTAGCAGTCCTATACAAAAGTCCTTGGGAGGAGGGGGGTGGTGGGGGGCGGAAATCAAAAGAACAGTTCGTTCCATTTATTTTGTTCCTCCCATCATTGGCACTAGCCAATGGGCTGATTAGCTGCTCCAGCTTATCCTTAGGCTTACTTTGTGCAGCCGCTGCACGGTCCACTAAAGTCCAAAGTCTGTCTGACTCTGTCATGGCACAGACAAAATAACGATAGGGTGCTAACAAACACAGGCTGGTGGTTAACGTAATCACTATCATAGACCTGAGTGGGAGAGGAGAGGAGGCACAGGCAGAAACTGAGACTTCGAGCAGGGTAACATCGTTCTTCCAAATAAGATGAACCACTGATTTGACTTCCTCCTGACAATGATTACAAAACTACCAGTGCTTGTTTCCCCCCCCAGATTTTAAATCTGCATGAGTCTGGAACTGCAATCACCATAAAAAGTCTGGTAACCACAATTAAATGATTGGAAATTTTAGTGAAAAGACAATGACAAAAGATTCTTAGTTGGATATTTCATGCCAATGTCAACCTTGAGGTAACACCTGCAATTAGAGGTTCGGCTGCTGTCTACATTTCAAATGTTCCCAAAATTTCAAACCCCACTAAAACCAGCCCAAACTACTTCTGTCCATTTACTACTGCTAATGGCACATGAACCTTTGTAGTTCATGTAAAGTAGTTACAGCTGTTTCTGGTACAGTTCACATCTCCCAGTCCCCACATTTAATTAGCAATTCTTATATTATACTGTTCACCTCAAATTCAGATTGCAAGAAGAGGGAACAAGATGAGTGTTTTCTTAGCGAATACTAGCGAAGTTCAGATAGGTGATAAGTGACTTAGAACTATTTGGATTCAATACTGAATCTGAATTTGATTAAACTTTTTTTTTTAAGCTTTCAAGCAAAATCCCCATCGTCTAACCAACACATCTCCATTCCAAACATACCTCTATTCAAGAGCTAAGCAGCGCTAAACATTTTGCAAAATCTGCGCTCTCAGCTGTCACATATGAAAAGAGTCAAAGGCACACAAAGGAAGCACTGATACATGTGTGCAAATGCACATTTTGGTCTTTGTTATTCAGATGGAACAAAAGACAAAATGTATTCAGATCGTATTCTGACCCTGAGGTGGATCCACTCAAGCTAGCAGACCCATGCAGGTGGATGTGCCTGTGTGTGTGAGCATATGTGTGCATTTAGGGTGGGGCTGTAAGGTTAGTTTTTCACTTTGCCTCTCTCTGCTCTCTCTAGGACTGACAGTTCACCTAATCGTCTTTATGGCCTGATAAACACTATTTGTATTGACAACCAAAAGTAGAGTATGTTGTGCCTCGGTCTACCCGCGTCGGTATAACCATGAGAGGAATGACTGAGCAGGAAAACACACTGTCCTGAATGAGCCTCATTAACTGTGCGAGAGAGTGTTCGTCTATGGATGTGAGAGGTCCTGAAATCAATGGGTTTAAATAATTCAGGTAGCCAGTGTGCAGGTTTTGATTTTGCATGTGTGTGACCACATTCATGTGTGTTACAGGCTTTCCCTAAATGCCAGTGGCTCATGTTGATAATAACATACTCGCCTTTCAAAGCTCACCTATAAAAAATCCCATTATTATCCAGGTGCTGTGAACTGCAGCATCTACCCACATGGGAAAATGCACATACACACATTCACGCCCAGACATTTTGCATATGCACCTAATTATAAAAATCATTGGCAGTTTAACCTTCAGGATAAAACCATGTTCATGCAGATGGGAACAAAGAAAGACAACAAGTAGGAATGTGTTTTTTATGCCTGAATATATGTGCCATCACCTGAGGGAGGCTGGTGGGATGGATGACCAAAATAAAAATCAATTAATCAATCATTTGTTTTCCTTAGCACAATTAGTAAGCTAATTAAACATTTGAATTACAGTAGCACACCTGTCATGAACTGTCAAATGGCAATTAAGTTCATTCTTTTGAAAACCAGTGCAATAAAATACCACACTGAGTGAAACGTGTGAGAGAATGAATGCACGAGGGAAAGAAAGACGACCACACCGAGAGTCAGAGACAATTTAATCAAGCTGGAGTGCTTAGCGAGAGTTGAGGGGGAAAAAAGAGAGCATCAGAATAAAAGGACAAGAGGATGTAAAAGAGCAAAGGCAGGAGAGAGAAGGAAGACGGCGCTGCTTGTTTCCCCTCCCGCGTCTCTCTCTGTATTCTTTGACATAAACACCTGCTGACTGCTCCTCTGTCTCCTCCAACACACACACACACACACACATAATGACAAAGGCACAGACACAAAGGTAAGAAACACACACACACACACACACACGCACGTGCACGCACGCGCACACACGCGCACACACACGCACACACACACACACACACACACACACACACAGGAGAGAAGAAGAGAGCAGATTTATTTGTCAGGCAGATGGTCTTTTTCCTTTCAGTGGAGGAGCCACCAGAACATGAAGATGCAGGAGGGTGAAGGGTAGAGGAGACTGGGTGGGAGAGGGTGGGGGGTGCGGGTTGGGGGGGGGGGGGGGGGGG
>CAESWR010000249.1:582603-584678 GCA_903171835.1 Mullus surmuletus | reverse complement strand
GGTTCTACACACATGTCAGCATGAATGAGTGTGTGTTGATCAGAGGACATGCTGAATGGGGAAGTGTGCGCATGTGCGCTTGTGCTGGAGCTGGCGTGTGTGTGCGCGCGCATGCTTGTGTGCATGCCCTGTGCTCCAGATGTCTTTAGTCGTGCAGATCGATGGCCACACGAGAGCACATCCCACTAACTTGAGTCACGACGCGAGTTTCCTTGTCCTTCCTTCTGTCTCCCGTGTTCCCAGGCTGCAGGACTCTTCTGTTGAAGACGTTTTCCTGTGAACTGACCAATCAGCTGATAATACAGCCTCATTATATCAGCACCGCTGGCTCATCTGATAACACACCAACGGCAT
Source organism: Mullus surmuletus (assembly GCA_903171835.1). Lineage (NCBI taxonomy): Eukaryota > Metazoa > Chordata > Actinopteri > Syngnathiformes > Mullidae > Mullus > Mullus surmuletus. Next base: position 584,324 of record CAESWR010000249.1, on the reverse strand, counting down.
GTTGTCTAAATAAAATGATGTCCTTCCAGTTCGTTCTTTGCAGCCCTCCTTTCTCTCTCACTCTCTTCTCTTTTTTTCCCTATGTGTGTGTGTAACTAGGTCACGCAGTGGTGGACTGCTGTTGCCTCATCGCTGTACCATTTTTGAATGTGTGAGTATGTGCATGTATTTACATAGCCCAAAACACACAGTTCACCCAGACCAGGAGAGAACAAAGTCCAATACGCGGGCATTCAGGAAGCAAGTGCAAGATTCAAGCCTACACACCTGCACATACAAATATGTACACACAGGCACACACATTGTTTATTTCCTTTATAGTAAATTGCCATGTAGGTGCGGGTGTGTTAGCAGGTGTGTGTGGGAAAGCACATTACAGGCTAACTACAGCTATTTACTTTAATTTTGTGCAACCTGATGGAAAAAACATCCACTTTGACCAGGTCATAGATAGAAACAGCATTTCGGATGATAAACTTTTATCTCAGTTAGCAGTTTGTTTATCTGAGGAATGACTCACCAAACGTCAGTTTCAGAAACAAATCGTTCCACTTGTTGCCACGTATGACACATGAATACAGTATACAAGTGCTGTGACCTTGCTGACCTTTGAGGAAGGGGAACCGCCAAAATGGGAAGTTTTCATTAGCTGGCCAACATAGAAGCGATCTATTTGGGAGTTTTAGATTATCATAGTTTGTGCAAGTGTGTTGCCAGTTAGCTACTTAGCTAACTCATACCCAACTCAACCCTTTTGAGTATTAACTAAAAGATTTTAACAAACTGCAATTATATGTAAATTTCAACAAACATATAAATATTCTCTCTATTTTTGCCAGGTCTTTTATTTCAAGTATTTCAACAGTTCCAAAATGTTTATTTACTCAGACTAAGTGTGTTTCTTTACCATGGTAATGGCCCTCTACGATCACACCAGCAAACCACTTATCTTACAATTCTACTTTCAGTTTTGAAGTGCATTTTGCACATTCAAGGTTCTTAACATTCTTTGGTGTGTACTTTTCCTATTCCGGCAAATACTTTATCTTTGACTAAAAGACTTTGAGTGAAGGCTGACTAATGGTGTGCCTGCTCGGCCCAGAGTCTGCCTTTGTTTATCACTTTGCCGCTGGGAAGAAATCATGATGGAAGCCTGAAGACAGGAGACAGTAATTTATTAAAAACTCAACAATACATCTCTCTATCTCACCCTGTGCATCTTTCATTGCTCCTCACATCCCACCTTTTTGGGGTCGTTTTTTTTTTTTTGCAGTGTTTTTTATTGGCTGTGGCTCCCCCCGTGCACACAAACAGACATCCGGACCCTGCCACTCATCTCTGTCTCCCTCCATTCATCCTTCCTCGCACCCGTTCCAATCCGTTTCAGTATCCATCCTTTCTTCTCTGCCTCTCCCTTCATCAAACCTGTCCTGCGTGGGGCATTGTGCCGCTCGTCTGTGCGGAGCAGGCAGACCCGTCATTACCCAGCATGCAAGTATTGATCCGCTGCCTCAGTGTGTGTGTTATTTTAAGATTCGCAGACCTGTAATCAGCGTGTTAATGATAGTTATCGCCAAAGCACCGAGCTCTGTGTGGTTATTCCAAGTTGCCCCAAGACATGCACACACACACACACACGCACACGCACACACACACACACACACACACACACAGAAATGGAAAACACACGCGTTCAGGAGGGTAAGAGGCGTGCTGGTGTT
>CAESWR010000249.1:552603-577603 GCA_903171835.1 Mullus surmuletus | reverse complement strand
AAAAGCAATAAGAGAAGGATGTGATCTGTTACTCAACCCTTCCATTACCGAATAAGTGAGCAAAATCCATCCCGGTTGAACAAAACTTCCCACACACTTCTCCACTGGAGTTGGAGCTATTGTCAAAAACCTGACATCAATGCATCTCTTTACTACTGCACACGTCGATTCATAGGGAACGTACCAATTTGACTGGATTTCGGTCTTCCTCCTGGTGAAAATGTGAACTTTATTATTCAAAATGACTTCTCTGAGTTTGACACCAACTTGCTGACAGGGGCAGGTTTCTCTGAGCTCTCTAAAAAATTTAAATTGAATCACGAGTAAGCTAAGCCTGGTCCAATGAGTTGCTGGCACACGAAAATGGACCTGAGTTGAGGTAGGTAGATGTCTTTGGTCAGTGGAAGTTCAAGAGGGCATCTAAGTGTACAGGTATATGTTTGGCAATGATCAATGAGGGACGAGGCCTTTTGAAGTCAGGACTTTGTGTGTTAAAAGGATTCTTTGTGGAACAGTCCTATCAGACATCATTACGGCAATATTATCCTTCAACAGGTCTGGATGGGATCTTGAGGATGATTATTGTGCATAATGTGGTAAGAGAGAATTACTGGCCATATCAGCAGTTCCACTTTGCTATATATTTAGGTAACTTTCGGTTCACTCTCTTAGTTGCACAGAATTTGATGGTTCAGCTCTCATGGTCCTCATTAAAGGGAGCTGCTTTTAATACAAAGTCTGATAAACCCGCTGAATTCTACCGGCCGGCCAGGTTTTAGAAGCATTGGTGAATAAAATAGTCCTGTAAAGAGAGTCAACTCGGACCGACATTTCCAATATGGTGAAACCTACAAATCCACACCAATGATAATGTGACCCCTGGATGTGTTAAGAGGTTGCTGCCTCGAATTAACTTTAAGAAATCCATCAAGTCTACATTAGCAGACTATGAATATAAATACATTTCCTTGTGATTATTTTGATAACTGCTCACTGTAATTATAATTAGTCCAGCCCAACATGGCCAAATAGTGTCCATCAAAAGTATTAATGGAAGCAAACGATATACGCAGGATCGCTTCCAAGCACGCTGAAGGAACACATCGCTGACTACATACACATCTTTTTAATAATTTTTTTTTGTGTTGAACAATTCATGGAAAAAGCAGAATAAATCAACTGTTAGTTTTGATTGTTGGTTTGGTCTTTTCAAAGACAGAAGTCCAACCTTGTGTATGGCAGGTCTCAGTAAGGCTGTCACAACTTTCTTGACTTATTAGAATTGGGCAATGTCAACAGTTTTGTTCAACTAAACATGCTACATTGTCTGCAACTGGCAGCCGAATTTGGCTCCAGTCATTTGTCAACTCCATTCGAGTTTACAGGCAGCAGTCAGAGTCGGGCAAGCGATTCTGGATGATGCCAGGATAGGCAGAGCCTCCAAAAGTATGATCTGTTGGTTAAACTACCCAGCATTTCACAGGAAAAGCTCTTCACATAGGAAGCACAATTTCCAGTCAGACAAAGTCTGTCTGCTTCCTTTTCCAAGTAAACTGCTAGATGTTTGAGTAAATGTCAGAGGACCTGCGCTGATACACTGAACAGGGAAGGACTGATGAAGGCTACCGGATACTTTGGCCATGTTATCTGTGCCTGTTTTAAAGCATATTGTGTAGGTAACATGATTCAAGTATAATATACAACTAAAGAATAGGCCACATTTCCCATACAATAATAGAAAGAAGCAGAAGTAAAGCCATGTCATATGTTCTTAATTCTGTATTAGGCTACATTACAAAGGCAGTTTGGTGTTAAAATAAGGTGTACAAAAATAAAATTCCTGACCTTTGCATTTTTTGAGGAACATTTGAGGAAATACTACTCTAGTATCGATTGATCTGTTGACTAAACAGATCAATCAATACTAGAATAGTGATTTGCACCAGCTCTAAATCTCAGCTACTCATACTTGTGAATAATAGATCTGGTGTTCATTATGCATTAATGCTGGTCATTTGGTTCACATTAAAACGTTAACATAACTAATGAAAACCGAGTAACCACAAACACAGCAGCCCTGTTCCAATTACATCAGAGTATTAGCATCTGGCTAGCAAATAAGCTACTCGTTAATAAGCATCAGCAGGGCTGGAGTCAAGAAGGGAAGATCTTTGACCTTGGAATGTGTTAGGAGTCACCAGTCTTATACACAAACGAGACACTAATTATCCGAGTGTGCATGCACGCACGTGTGCACGCGTGCACGCCCACACACACACACACACACACACACACTTCATTTGTACATGCATGCACACACAGGGTAGAATCACGCAAGGAGAGATCAAAACCACACACATACACGTAATTGTATGGATGTCTATGACTGTGCACATACTCCCACACACACAGCTCTCCATTGTCCCCCAGACAAAGATGGGAGTGCATCCCTGTGCCCCTCTGGCCCTGGGGGAGACCTGATTCTGCACCCAGCCCTGAACTCCCACATGAATGCACACACACACAAACAGAAAGATATTAACTCCCCCCGCCCCCCCCCAATGCTTGGCAGCATATATTGAAGAGTAACAAACAGGCTTGCAGAAAGAAGTGGGGGGTGGGGCAAAAGGGTCCCCCTATGGTAACAAGGGCATTATAAGCCAATTAGGAGCGCCGCCTGAGTGACTGACAGACAGGGTGGAGAGCTCAACACGGCTCGCTGTCTGATCTGTGTGTGTCTGTGTGTGTGTATGCGTGTGTGTGTGTGTCTTTGTCTCAAATTGCACTCCCTCCCCATTGCTAAAGAGCTCCAATGTGCACATAAACAGACACGCACTGGCTCACACACACACACACACACACACACACACACACACACACACACACACACACACACACACACACACACACACACACACACAGGGCAGACATCCACACGATCCCCTCCCTTGAGGTCCACCTCCTACACGCGAAGGCATTCAAAAGATTTCTTTGTCTCTCGATCGTGCCAGGGAAATAGAGGAGAAAGACGAGAGTAAGGGAGAAGCAAAGTGAAGACGACTGGAGAGAGAGAGAGAGAGAGAGCGAGAGAGAGAGAGAGAGAGAGGAGGAGAATAAAAAAGAGCAGCAAAAGAGAGGGGAGAGGGTGTGCAGGAAAAACGGGGAGGAAAGAGGGAGACCTGAGGGGAGGGGGGCAACGAGAGGGAAAGAGAGAAAACCCGGAGCGGGAGACCCGGAGGAACGGGAGGGGGAGCGCAAGGGAAGTGCAGGGGAAGAAGAGGAGAGAGCTGGCGAAGAGATGGAAATGAGGAGAGAGCAAGAGACAGCCGGGCTCCAACGCTGCTCTGAACTCGTTTGATCCAGTTCGTCTCGCCAGGCGTTCCTCGAGATACATTCCTGTGGCTGACTGGGTGCACAGTGTGTGTGTGTGTGTGTGTGTGTGTGTGTGTGCGTGTGTGTGACAGAGGGAGAGAGAGAGAGAGAGAGAGAGAGAGAGAGAGAGAGAGAGAGACTGACAGAGGGAGAGAGAGAGAGACAGAGAGAGAGAAAGAGAAAGACAGAGAGATTGAGAAAAAGTGAGAGAATCAGGGAGAGAGGCTTTTCTGTAATTTGTGAGGAGAGCGGAGGAAATAAAAAGACAAAGAAGCGATGGATCAACCGGCAACATAGGGAAGCCGGGAGAGTCGATTCGAGGCAGAAAAGTTGCAGAAAAAGTCGGAAAGAGCCGAAAAGCTACCAGCCACTACGGCCCCGACACTTGCTCACAGCCGCTAGCCTCTTTTGTGTTTTCGTCACTGATGACAGAGAGCCAAGTCCTTCACGCAACTGGCAACAAACAAATAAAGACAAAACATGACTTCTGCACGACTTTTCCTTCTTTCCATTTCAAACAAGTGAAATACATTCTTGACAGATGCATGTGGTAGAGGAAGAAATGCCTGAGCATTAATGTTTAAAAATGTAATTAATTATGTTTAAAGAAATATATAAACTCCTCAAAGTTTGGAAACGTGATTTCAGTCATTTCTCCGCTTTAAAAATACCAATTGGTGTTGCATTTTATACCATTGGAAACCTCAGTGAATACCAACAGGAGAATATTGCAGGGGATTTAGGCACATTTTTGGGGGGCATTGTTCAGCTGTGTTGCTCATTCCATGAATGCACGATCATTAAGTTGTACCTCGTCGTAAAGGTGATTAATCAGGCATTCCAACGGTATAAAATACAACACCAAAGGTGAGAAATGATTGACTGAAATAATGTTTCTGAAGTTTTTTTGAGGAGTTTACTATGAGGGGGAATGGAAATGCAGAGGACAATTAAGTGAATAATAAGTCAATGCGCAGTTTGGTAGTTGTGGGTTAAGGGCCGGGGGGGGGGTTCACAAATATGAACCAGAAAGGGTGAATATGTCATCGTCACCCCTCCCCAAAGAGGAGTTACAAAGTACATCAAAGTCACAAAGTTGGGAAGGATCAAACGCTTCGAAACGATCCTGTTTGGAGGACACATTTGGTAAAAATCAGTAGCCGTAGCTTTTGCTAAAGTGGCAGTTAAGACGGTTTGCTCACTGGCTTTGCAGCGACTCTACAGCCGATCCAGCACCAGGAGCGAGTCAGTTGGTGAGCACTGTTAAAGGAAGAGTTCAGCTGATTACGACGACTGTCTGTGTGTTTCTGCAGTTAGGACCATTATAAGACACCGGAGTCTTCGAGTCTAATCGAAACACGAGCAGTCAGACACTTTCAAAACAGGCCAACAGCATGAGTGCCTCTGATACGCTGGCAATAATCCCTCGATGCTCGGGAAAAGCGTGTGCTTTGAAGGGAGGATGTGAGGTGAGGTGAAGTGAGGTGAGGTGAGACAAGGTGACGTGAAGCTCTGGAAAGTCGCTGCCCAAACACAGCTGCTCTTGTCTCACAGCGCTTGGTCCTCTGACAAAAACAAGTTTTAAGTTACATTTCTGCACTTGCAGCGGAAAAGGATGGCACCGGTGTATGTCATGCGGGATTGTTGCACTCCTAAAGCTCCGGCACGTGTGGACAGTAGGTCCAACGCAATGTGTGTGACTGCATTTACCGTTTTTGGTAGACGAGAAGACTCTCTTTGTCTGCTCGCAGAGTATTCATGGCTTTCAGTCAAATCCTGCTTTAGGACTTACACAATCAAAAACAAATATGAAATCCGGGTGTGACAAACACATTAATAATAACAGCTGTGGTTGATGGTGTGTGATCAGCTTTATTAAAGCACCAAATCCACGATTGCAGGCGGAGCAGTGTAGCTTTGTCACTGAACCAAGTTCCTTAACAGATGGTGGCAGCAATGCACCATTTTATAGCTATTTATTTATTTTTTTTCTTCAAAGATCAATTAAGCAATAACACCGGGGGGGGGGGGACGGGGGGACGTTCAACACTCACAACCTCACAATGCACAAAGCATGAGCGTGGTCATATTTTAAATTCTAAGTATGTAGAACGACAGAGGTTCGTGGCTACGTCAAGTCAAAATCTCAGTGTGTGTCGTATTTTCTACAAGGGTCCTCCTGGATTCTCCTCAGACTCTGATCTACACACACCGTTTTCCTGATAAAAGCACTTCTGTCTCTCTCACCTCCTCCATTCAGTCCATGTTGCTCTCTGCTTGGCATCTGGTGACAGGTCAAAGGATGGCCATCGATTGTAAATGTGTGTGTTTCTGAGCAGGTCTAATTGAGGGGATAAAGCCAGGTGGGGAGAGAGAGAGATGGGTCAATTACTGCGGGGAATGGAGAGCAAATGTGTGCGCACACAAAGGTGGGGGAGGGTTTGGCCTGTCATTACTTCCTTCCTTGAGGGTCCTGTTTTACGCATCTATAAAATGCCTGAGCTGCTCCAAGGACCCCCTTCATGCTTCTTCCTGGCTTTTCTTCCTCACCCAGAGTGACTCCCTGTCCCTCCCCGGTGCTACCTTTTCTGATCCCTCCCACACACACTCGGGTATGATTGAGTTTTTATTAGTCTGGTTCATGTACTCCTGCTAACCTCTGACCCAGTCGGCTTGTGTGCTGTTAGCGCTTGAGCAGGACTCGTCCACATCCGCAAGCTGCACGTGGTGGGAAAGCACAGCGGCTGGCTAAAGCTGTGCGACATCTGCAAGCAAGGCGGCAAGGAAAACACGCTGCTTTCAGTTCCTTGCAAATGAGAAAATTCAATTATTTTTGAGGATATAATGTTCAAGAAGATGATGGCTCACGGGAGCTCTGATCCAAGACTTGCACAGTTTTTACAAAAACCTAAGGACAGCTCATGTTGAAGAGATTGATGATGACGGCTCGGTTAGCGGCAAGCTTAAGCAAACCTACACACACACACACGCACACCCGTGAGTATAAGATTAGTCACTTGTCTTGTTGGCAAAGGTGCTACATATTCAGCTTTGCCTGCCTGCGCTCAGTGACTCCGGTTAAAGTTCAGATGTTTCGGCACTGACGGCGGCGAAAAGACAACAACAGCGAGCAAGACCTGCTGTATTTGCATCTGCCTATGCAATGTCCAGTCACGCAGGGTGAACCGCTGCCAGAGATTTACCCACGCTGCCTGCGGAGGGCGCTGACGAGCATGATATGGCAGACGTCTTTAAACACGTTGCGCTGTAGACTTTACAAACCCTTTTGTAAATGTTGTGTTCGTAGCAATAGGTTCCTTCTTCAGGATTGCGTACACAAAAGTAGAAAAATGAATGCTAAACAAGTGCACAGTCAGCTTTAACATGTAGCATCGGAAAATTGGAGCCAATGCTTGGAAGGGCTCGGGGCGAAGGTGGCTCGGGGCGAAGGTGGCTCGCGGCCAGACACCGCTACTTAATAGTTCCTGGGGACGATTTTGTCTAGACTACTTTCAAGCCATTTTGTGCTGTGTTGGATAAATATGGCTACATTTTTTCTAAAGGATATTAATTTTCCTTAAAATTTGGTGTCTTTCTGGTGTTTGTTCGTACATTAGAACTAACTAAGGAACTAATAAGAGAATCTTCTATAAAAATCTGTCACTGCTGAAAAAATAAGAATGCCTCAAATTCAATGTTGCTGCTAACCATTGACCCATCTGAGGCTCTAACAATCATCATAATAATAATAATATAATAATAATTAAATCCTCCTTGAATTGCATTTTATGGAAATTATTTTAGTTTTTGTGGGTTTTTTTTAGATTAAAACACTGTGGAGTTAAACAAACAGGCATTTTGAGGATTAAAATTAAATTTGACATTTATATAGCAGGCTGAAGTTGATTAAAAAGACATACTCCTTTAAAGTGGAAAAAATATTGATATATGATACTTATGCTGCAGTTTTTAGGGAGGGGACATTTTTCTTCCTAAGAATGATTGAGAATGTTTTTTACGTTTTTTTAAGGAACTCTTGAGGGTTAAACACATCTATCTCTTGTTATTGCTTTTATACGAGTAAATATTCATACTTATGATGGTCATGTTGGCCATCCTGTGAATTGAGGTCCAGTATGCTTTAGGTTGTGGCACTGTGATGGCCCACCCACTACCACCATAGCACTGTTCAGCACAATGAATCAGCCCGGCCCTCCCGTCCATATACGTTCCCCTTCAAACCAAGACCGTGATATCAAAAACCACCATACTCCAGGCGACAAAGCAGTGGTCCACAAACCAGTGGGTGAGGGCACTGTTTTGTGCTCCAATTCTTTGTGGCCGATTTGGTTTTGGGTAACTAACCTCAATTTAACCAGCCTTTGTTTCATGCAAACCATAACAGACAGCAAAATTAGACTTGGTTAATGTTTTTTTTTTACATCCGCCACGAGTTGTAGCTGTTGAATGAAAAAAGGCCTTGATGCCCTCTGATGAACTGACGTGCAGCCCAATATTACATAACAACAGTTATAGATATTTCGGTGTGTGTCTACTTGTGTCTGGATATGTCTGGATGTAGTGCGTCTGTGCAAACCAAAACAAAGGACTGAGGTTGTGCTCAAGGATTCAGTGTGTGTGCTTGTGAGCGCGCTCTGTGGTGGACACTATATTCTAGTGTAGAATGGCATCATGCGTTCACGCGTGTGTGTGTGTGTGTGTGTGTGTGTGTGTGTGTGTGTGTGTGTGTGTGTGTGTGTGTGTGTGTGTGTGTGTGTGTGTGTGTGTGTGTGTGTGTGTGTGTGTGTGTGTGTGTGTGTGTGTGTGGCTGTGGACCAGTGTCTTTAGTAGACTTGTGGTAATCCTCTTAGCGTATGCTGCTTGAAGCTCAGAGCGCATTATGTAACCCCTCTAATCCAGGGCCGCATCAAGACAGACAGCAAAAGACCACAACGCGTGCTCCCTCACACACATACACATGAGCAAAAACACACACACAGTACACGAAATATCAGAGTCTGTAGAGTCACTGATGACCAAACGAAGGCGTCCACACCACAATAAGACGCAATTATCAACAGGCGTTTGGAGCTTTAAGCTTTGCTGTCCACAGCCAAACACCGACCGTCTCCCTGCTGCCCTCTTCACATATTCTCTGCATCTTTCCCAATAACATCCGACCAAACAGGAAAAAAATAAAAAAAACACTCTCCTCCATCTCTCCATTCTGTTACCAGGGCAACAGCAGCCATCTTGCCATGCCCCATCGTTCTTGGGTACACATCACAGGCCAGTCATGAATGTAGAGTGACAGTCGGAGAGACGCGGCAGGGAGGGTGAGGCGGATGTGGAGATGGATATAAAGATGTATCAGAGAGCGACGCAGAGTGGTGGAGAGAAAAGTGGCGGGGAAAAAGAGAGATCCTTCTGATAAAACAACAGACCGCATCTACCTCGGTGATTAACACCGGGGTCAATTCAAAATCATATGGAGTGCAACACCAAGCTGCACTTTAAAGAATGAGCACCTTTACGACTCAAACACATGAAACAAGTCAAAATCTGGGCGAGAATCAAGTTTTGTTTTCTCTCGTGCCCTGACGTCATCTCCATCGCAAATGTTTTTATTATTCGGCAGAAAATGCACAGAATCCAAGGATGCAGGTTGGTATCGATATGCTCAGTTTGTATAAGAATATAGAAAACAGTGAAACATGTAAATCTACCAAACTGCTGAAGAACTGAAAAAAGGTATTATTCACACCCTCACACAGAAAGAGTCATTCAATTACACACCACCGACCACTACGTTAATACAACTGATTAAAAAAAAATCCCTTTGGCTTCGGTTTAGATCTGTTTATTGGGTTTCTGGTTCCTTTTCTGCTCCTTTACTCGTATAAGAACAACGAATAATAAGCTAATCAATCATAACCATGACCTCTCCCTCTTTGCCTCCAAAAATGTCATTTGTGAAGATGACAAAGATGTCAGTGGGCCTACATTGAAGCCACTGATCCTGTGCCTTGCTCATTTATTGGTGCAAAGTTATCTTCCCATCACAAAGAGACGACTTTATATCACATGTGCGTCATGACATCGGAAAATAAGAAAATATGTGCTCAGTAATTCATTCAGATGCTTGTCTTTCACCACACCTTTCAGTTTCTCAACTCCAGTTGAATCAGTTGCAGTAATGAATGGGTTTTTTCCCCCTCCTAAATAGAATATTTAAAAAGAAAAAGCGCACTGCAACTCAAAAGTACAGCTAATTGCAGTCAGTAGACTCCAATCTCAAATGAAGTGCAACTATAGACAGTGCGGAGTGTTTGGGCAGCATGCAGCTGGGGTGACCTAAAACGACCTGCGGCTCAGAAACACTGAGACACAGTCTTTTTAGTATTAACAGTATATATATAGCGCACGCACGCACACACAGACATACACACACACACACAAAGCTATATGAAAGGAAAGCACAGAAGATCACAGAAGTATAATGTTGATATTTCATTTACCAAAAACAACAAATAATAGTAACAGGAAGATAACCAAAGAAGAAACTGATCAAAACAGCAAGGAGGCGAGGAGACGGAAACCGAAGAAAGGAAATAAATGAGGGGCTGCAAGCAAAAAGTCAAAAGAGAGGCCCCCGAGGCGGGCCCGCTGAGGGGTTGAGGGAGTAGTGAGTGTTGCTCTGGTCCTTCTCTGGATTGGGATGAGTGTTGAGTTACCATGAGTGCACCAACACAAATGATGAGTCACTTTCAAACACACATGCACACACACACAACTGCAAATATAGACTCATTATACTCAAATTCAGAGCGAGTCAGTCCCTCTTTCTGTAGCTCGCCAGTGATCCTGACCAAAACGCAGACTTGTACTAATTCATGACTATTTATTACCTTTTTTTCTCTGCTGCAGCATTTCCATAACCTTTTTGCCAAAGATTATTTTTAAAGAGCCCCCCCAACCCCCACCCCCCACCTCTGCCCTCCTCTTGCTTCTCAACACTGCCCCACGTGCACGCACGCGCACACGCCCAGGCCTGCTCTTTATGACATTTTCTCAGAATTTTTGTCATCTTAAAGAGTACTAATTACAGGGTTAAACATGCAGGCGACTGCGGAGTACACACACACACTCCCACCCTCCCACCCTCCCAACTCACTCTGGCTAGCGAACATAATTAGAGACTTGAGGGAGCTAAGAATGAGTGGGGAGAGGAGGGAGGGGGGCAGAGGAGGAGAGATCATAGGCAGAAAAAAAAAGTTCATCTTTGGATTTGGATATCAGAACAGAACTTGACTCTGAGTTCCTGTGCAACTTTCACTTTTGGAGAACAAGGTCTGCTACTAGCGGCAAGCATTTGATATCCTTCCCCTTTATTGCGTTCCACTTGTGCGAATGTAAATGTGAAACTAGATCGGAGCAGGTAATTCATCACAATAAACATTTATTGTTGTCAGAGATAAGCTATCATTGACAGGTAATGCAGGTTTAAGCACAGAGCATTTTAGCAGCTCTTCCTCTTGTGGCAGCGGACAATTAGCAGCCTTTTCCATTTCACCGATTCTTAAATAAACCAAATCAAACTGAATATTTACTGGACTAAACCAAACGAGTTTTCAGATTGTCTCACTTTATCACATTGCAATCGTGCAACTTAATCCAAATAACAAACTATACATATCATAGTGTCCCGCAGTGACACGTTACCGTGACTTTAAGGTGGAAAACGGAAGAACAGGGTTTGGGGTTTTTTTTGCATTAAGACTTTTCCAAACTTTCTTGCCTTCTTTGAAGCTTTACGGCGAGCTGCTCCTCGGTACATCTGCTGACACCCCCCCCCCCCCCCTCCCTGTTTGTGTCTCTCCATCTCTATTTTTAGCTCTCTCTTTCGCAGATTAGGGCTCTATTTATAGAGCCCCTCATGTTGTCCAATAAGAGGACTCTGTGCAGGAGAATGGCAGCATCACAAGGATTCACACACCTCCCATTTGGCACTGAGCCCAACCTCCCTCCCTCCCATCAGGTTGTCCCTCCCTCTCCCTCCACTCTTTTGCTTTCCCCTCCCATCCCATCCCTCTGCCCCCCCCCCATCTGTACAGGGTGGCTGCTGGCATGGAGCCACCAGCCACAGTGGAAACTTTACACACAGGAAAGAAGTTAACCCCCCCCCACACACACACACACACACACACACAAACACACACACGCAGACACACAGCAGCATGCCAGTGTGTGTGTGTTTAAAAAGTGCATTCTTCTCACAAAAAGCGGACAGAAAAGATTCAAGACAAAATCAGTGCAGTGCCCCGAAATTACCTGGCCTCAAAGAAAAAATTAAAACTCTGCAGTTCCACCCCACCCCAAAGTAGACCGGAAAACATGTACAGAAATGCACAGAATGACGTTTTTTTTCTTCTTCTTCTTGACTTCTTTCCCCTTTAAAAAAAAAAGGGGGACATTACATAATTCTCCAAACACTTCCTCTCTAAGCCGAGAGCACTCTGCCGTTTTATCAGAGACACACACACGCGCACGCATGTACACACACACGCGCACCCACACATACACACACAGACACACACTTGACATATTCAAGCAGACAGGCAGCCTGTTCTGGCTGTCTGCATCACAGTCGCTATGACAACGGCAGGAGAACAATCCACAAAAACAGCCACTCAGGAAGGGGGGGGGGCAAGAGAGTGAGACAGAGATACAAAGACAGACAGACAGACAGACAAATAGGGAGAGAGAGAGAGAGAGAGAGAGAGAGAGAGAGAGAGGGGGTGGGAGGTGGGCTCCTCAAAAGGTAATGGGAAGCTCATGTGTACGTGCAGCTGTACCAACTCCAGCTCTGTGCCGTAACATTTCATCCTCCTCTTGAAATTGAAGTTTCAGAGACGTTGTCTTAGCTGCAAACACATCAACTTGAGCAGATAATAGACGGAACACCAGTGCCTCCTCTCAACTGGTCCTTCATCCCTGGTTTTGTAGTCACTAACACGATCACACAGTTGATGCAGGGAGGTAATTCGCAACCGTTTTTCTAGAGTACAAACTTATGCTGCATTGTTTAAAATGCTTGCTTGGGGCACTCATGTCTGATGATTAGTGCCGATTAGGCTGCCAAATCAAAAGGCCCCTGACCAGGTCCAGCACACTCAACGCCTGCTCCGATACTTTCAAATATTATACGGACAGACTTATTTTGGCTTGCCTTTCATCTAGCAAGATAACGCTGATTTATCTGTGACAGAGTGTCTCAATACAGCCCTGAAACCACAGGGTATTCTGACCACATGTGGGGACCTTGCATAACTTGCACATCTACAGAATTCAATCTACGCCGAATTCCATGTACGGCCACCTCACAGACTTTATTTCAGTAGCATCTTCTTCACTTTCAAAGATGCTTCCACTGCAACATAGTTTTGCGGTGACACTACAACAGAAAACAATAAAGGACTGGACTGGACTATAAATTAGCTATGAAATTACATTTTCTGGAAAATCAGTTGAGAAACTGTTTGTGGAAAAAAATAACCAGAATGGAATATTTTTGCTAATTCAGTGAATTAAATACCCCAACCAATCAAGGGACTTCTAAAGAAATCATATAAAAATCTGGTAATCCAATATTGCTATCAAGTAGTCCTTTTAATTCTCAGTGCCGCCCAGAGTGGACCAAAGGCACAACATATTAAAAGGTATGAAGATGAAGATAATTTCTTTGTATATTATATAATCATTCACTATACTTCAACTCTACCACTCATTCTAAACATCTTGGTAGGGTTATATTAATGGGCGTGCAAGCATGTTTTGACCCTCAATTAACAAAGGTGTGTATTATTTACCCATGAGAATCAAAACAGAAAGTGACGTTTTCTGGATGCCCGGTTTGCACAGCATGAATATGAACTCCTCCAACTGACACAACCGACATGGTGGTGTAGTCAACAGGTGGAAAATGAAGGTCCCAAACTACAACTTGAAAGAATCAGAATCCTTATTTCCTCATCCTCTGGACTCTTGGAGTTTAATGTTATTTGAAAAGACAGTCATCACTGTCTACCGAAAGACATTCAGTAATCTCACAAGGATTCTTTTTGATGGAAAGCGTACGGTGTAGGCTATTCATGAACACAGATTTATTTGCAAGTCTGTGGCTTGACTACTTGCAACAGCTCTCCAGTCTGCAGTGGAGATGCAATGGTGTGGAAAATATACTGTTAATGCTCCAAACTATTAGGCGTATGTGCGCAACAGAGAGGACCTCGGCAGTCAGGATCCTCGAGGGGCTCGTTTTTTTATGTTTTGTGCAGCAGTCATTAAGTATCCATTAAAAACTCAATGGCTCCTTGACTGTCAACAAACCAAAAATAAAACTAAAATCTCAAACTTGCTCCTTTTGTGAACAGGAAAAGGTGACAATTACAATGTTTGAAAAGACTAATCACAACTCTGTGCGGCGGTTGGTGAAAACAAAATTAAGTTTCAAACTGGGACAGTTTCAACTTGTCAAATTAGGGTTTTATCTCTGCAGTTCATTTCAATTAAGCACAATTTCACCTCCACCAAACATCAACAATAGTCATATCTGGATCCTTATACATAGAGCAGGCCTAAACGACATGCTATAAATATTTACATTTTCAATACCAGATATTTACGAATCTGAGCTTTATCCACAGAGAATTAGTCCGCTAACCTTACTTGACAAGAATCACACCACGTCTGTTCCAAATCTGCTGGAAGTCTTCAGTCGGGGCGTTGCTAGGCATAAAGCTCT
This sequence comes from Mullus surmuletus, assembly GCA_903171835.1. Taxonomy (NCBI): domain Eukaryota; kingdom Metazoa; phylum Chordata; class Actinopteri; order Syngnathiformes; family Mullidae; genus Mullus; species Mullus surmuletus. Next base: position 563,427 of record CAESWR010000249.1, on the reverse strand, counting down.
ACTGGGGCAAAGCAACACAACCGCTTATCCCCTTACACACACACACACACACACACACACACACACACACACACACACACACACACACACACACACACACACACATCCCCAACCCACAGCCTGAAACTACTACTTGAGATATTAATGAGAGAATGAACATATTCATTTTAACAATTATAGAATTTTGAACATGGAAGCTTATGGGCACGTGTTTTGTACATCCATGTAAAGCACTTAGTAACCTTGTTTTGAGAAGGGCTCTACAAATAAATGTTATATTTCTCGTGGTCTCTAAATCACACAGCACCTACATACACACATGTACACACACACGTACACATACAAAGCACCTATGATCAGACAGTGTTTTTCGCATGGTACAGGCACAGAAATCCCCCTAAACATGGGGATGGAAACCATCAACTCTTTTGCAGTTCTGTTTATACAAACTAGGCCGTATTGTGGGGAGCAATCTCACATTAAATGTTTAATTACTACAAGACGTCCCAAGTCCCATTGACTCCAGCTATCCAGCTGCCGGAGGCAGCAGGTGACCACCATGATAGACTGGCAGGGACTTAGCCATGGACCGGTGCCGGTCTGCTGCACCACAGTTTCATTTGGTCTAATTTAAAAAATGATAATGTAAAATTGACTTGTGTCACGTTACCAGACCTGAGACTGCGCTGTGCACTTAGTGACCCGAAGCCAAGAGAAAGCTGCATGTATGTAGTCCACCTGCTGCTCATGCACAGTGACATGAGCTGACATACACAATCTGCACTATATCCTTGATTTGGAGTTAACAGTCTTGCTGCACGCTTGAGTAGAAATATATAACCTTTCCCATATGAATTATCGGAATTCATGTATGATAAATATTTATTGATGACAAAAGTTAATCATAGCATTTATGCCTGAGTAAAGGGGGTCTGGCAACGCCTCTGGTCTTCAAATGTAGTTCGCACTTGTCTTGTGACTTCCAGCCCTTTGCGTGGTGCTCTGAAGTGGAGAGCTAGTGACAGAGAGCGGGGTCAACATCTGCCTATCATGTATCCTCACATGAATCCGCAGTCTTTGTCAAAGGTGTGCAAACGATGAACCAACGAGAAGTAGTTAAACATCACAGCAGCAGAACTTCTTATTAGATAAAGACTGTGCGGACAAAGCACGACACAAAGAGGACCATCCACTCAGGATTTTTTTTATCTGAACAGATGTCGGAGGAAACGATTTTCTGAATAAAACATATTGTGAACATTTCAATAAATGACCTTCAATTTCTATATCAAATAAGAATTAAGATTTCCCACCAGCGCTTATTCACTAATTTTAAAATGAGCATGTATTGGCTCTTTGACTTGCCCGTAGTAGAAAAGAAAGCTTATGCTTCTACTATGAACACTTACTCCCAAATATTTTTTACCACCTTTTCAGGATAATGCCAGCTTCTTGCATATGTCTTTATGGGCATTCTTTGCCTGGAGCAAGAAATAGGCAGCTCAAGGCAGCCCACCCCCTCGTCAGGCAAACAGAGAGTAGGATTTTACATTTTGGAGCCTTAAAGAGACAGGAGATACTTATGCAATCAAAGAATAATAGAATGTATTCAATGTGTTTCATACTACTTCAGCTATTACTAAAACACAAGCCATTGGAAGGAGGGCAGAAAGTGAGTGTGGTTTTGAGAAGGCCAGCTGGTGTTTCCTTGGTTGTGATCGTTGCTGCTTCTATTTTAGGAACCATTCAGGAAGTGATGTACAGACAGGCTGCTGACGGAGTATTCCGCACAATCAAACACAGCTCACCCAAAACAAGTAGAGCTGAATGGAACAGGGGGAGGGTGATCCACGTGGTCTACGACCAAGGAGTGAGGCGGTCTTGTGGGACATAACAAGTCTTGATGAGATTTTTCTTTAAAACAACAATACTTTGGTTTACTTTGGTTATGTTATTTGAGCAAGACAATGTTAGATACACGCTGGCTTTAATCCTATTACAGTAATCTAATTCTTTGTGCGGATTTCAATTTCAAAACATTTAACCTCTTTACCCAATAACTGACTATTTACCTGAAGCTACTTTCGACAGTTAAACATTTAAGTCTGTCAGCAATAATTTTCAAGGTCATTCCTGTTTGACCACACTAACTTGTTTCACTGATTACTCTTGTTTCACTGATTACTCTTGAAGAATATCTGAGGGGGGGGGGGGGCGTTACATGAAATCGATAATTTCGGAGGTGAGGGGACCCATCTACAGACTCCTGTGTGAGAGATTCTGTGTGTGACTGAAAGCTTTCTTGAGCTGGCGGGGTCTCTGCATGAGGGAGTTAAAAACAGTACTACGGATGTGTGTCATAATTTAAGGACAGGGTCATGTGTCAACAACTTGGCCTGAAGTGAACCATCCAACATTCTTAGGGTTGTAGCAGGAAGATTAACAAAAAGACCCTCATAGCTCACATTTCTTAAGAGTTTTAGCAGCATTTTAGGTATGAATGTTACTGGTAGACCTGATTTTTTAATGTTTAACAATGCTGGTTTACTGTTGTGACTGTGATATTATGCACTGTCAGGAGAATGGACAGATGTTAACATTAATGTGCAGTAATATGCTGTTGTAAATCAGTGAGATGGAAAGATGACATTAAATCACAGCATTATTTTCCCTTTTATTTGAAAAATGATATTGTATGAAGACCGTGTGTATATCGTGTCTAAAATGGTTTTTGCTATACCCAAAAATGGCCTGTTAAGGAAATATTGTGATTGGCAGAGGATGCAGAATTTCAGACAATAATTATGCCGTTTATTTCCATGGAAGGAGCGGGTATATGGAGTTCAATGCTTAAGTGAAGGATGGAAAATGGACTTTGTTGTGTTTATTTTCTGTGAATACATAATATAAAAAGTGTTTCCATAGTAGCCGTTCATTCATTTAAGATCAATGGGCTCCATTAACACTCATCCGACCTTCAGTGCTGCAGTACCAAAAAAGTCCAGTGTGCAATCTGCTGGTGGCCATGCTGGTAACTTAACATCATCGTCCACACTGCTCCAGTATGCCCCCCCCCCCCCCCATCCTTTCCTCTGTATTGCCCTCTGCAGTATTATCAGATAATGTGTTTTCTTTCTTCCTGCACTGCAGCCACTGTGGCACAATTACCCCGGCTGCTGCACTAATGGCTATTGATGCAGCTGAGGGCCCCACACACACTTGCACGCGCAAACATTCATAAAAAATTCATGACGCTGGCTCAATAGGAAGGTGTGGGGGGTCTGGCCAGCTCTTGAAAGAACAACAAATGTCATTTAACAAAGGAAAGAGGGGAAGAATGATACAGGTCCCAACAGTATGACAGATGCACATAGTGACGTTCAAATCTATATGTGCCGCTAATCATCAAGTCATCTTTAAATTCACCCATTATCTGCTAAGATGTGTGTCGGTGCAGATATGCTGATATACAGTTACAGCCTGTGTGTGTATTGCTGGAGTCTGTGTGGTAGGTAATTCCCTCTTAGTGCAGGATTTCTTTCTGCAACCAACCTGCACCGACAGAGCTTTGTGCACTAAGCCTGCTAGCCAAGACTGAACCTGGGATCACCAAAGACAAGGAGGCAGAGATGAACGGAGAGATGGACGGAAAGAGAGAGAAAAAAAATAGCTTGGGTGAGTCTGGGGGGGATCAGAAGAGAAGAGCGGAGGGCAGATTACAAAGAGGAAAAATCAAAGGTCAAATAGAGGTAAAAATGGAAGGGCAATGGGAGACGAGATGAAGCTGGAAGGGAAACAGGAGGGATCCTGACTGGAAATCAGCAAAAGCTGCAGTGTGAATGGCTGAGATTTCATGCAAGATTTGTTTTTATTCTAAAAGGGGAGTGGCTACTGATCCTTTTCGACCCCGAGTTTAACCAGGCAAAGAGAAAAGGTCACTGGATTGTTGCCGGGTACCAACAGGACACTAAAAGGCAGTTGCAAAATACCAAATAATCAGATACAATAAGCTATAACAATAAGAGCTGTAACAATTCATCTATATAAACAAGAAGAATGCTCACATCCAACCACTGATCATACCATCTTAAGGAAAAGATTGTTCCGGCTTCATACTCGGTGCAGTGATGGACGTTTTTTTCGGACTTGTCCACATAATAAGAGGAATAATCAAGGCAGCCATAGCTCTCACATGTTCTAAAACAGGTTGTTTTTTTTTTTTTAACTATTCTTAATTTTTCCAGGGGAGCTTTGGAAAAAAAGGACTATACAAGGTCATCGTTTCTTCTGATTATTTCATTTATTTATTTTGCATCAAACTGAGTCTTTGTTAAGAGGGTCACATATTTTGAGTGACTCCTGTTTAAAGAGGAGAGCAGATTTGCGCAAAATACCGCCAAGCAAGGATGCATTTCTCATTATTTTTTCCAAACAACTGAGCCCTTTTAGCTTCTAATGTGAAATAATTGAATTGGCAGTATCTGTCTGTTGGCGCACCCTTTTAGTCCAGACTGTCATTGAACGGATTCATTTCAATAACACATCTCAAAACTATGAATTCCCTGATTTTTCTCCAAGCACCTCCGGGTTTTTAAAAAAAAACTTACTATACGCTATATCTACTTCCAAATTTAGACAGACATCAGTGTTCAGAATCCTACCGGGCAATATTTACTAGGTGTTCTTTTTGTGACTAGGCCTACTACCAAATAAGATTATTTTCACACAGGCAGTGTCCACTTGTTAGCAAACAATGCCCCTTGAGTTTCAGAGACCTGAGAAAAATTAAATGCACAAAGCTAAGGCTGGAAGATTAGTCAACAGGGCAAATATGTCCAATAGGTGACAATAAAGGTTAATAAATGTATTTGCGTTGCAGCAAAGTGTCACTTCCTTTCAATACATACCTTAGGAGGTGTCCAAGCGTAACACACAGCATGTTGCCTTTGCACATTTGCATTATCAACTGTGAGCATGACAGTGTGCAATAGCGTTAGCATTTAGCTCAAAGTGTCACATTTGTCTTTGCGATGGTGTGTGTGACATGCAAGGATGAAACCGAAGGTGCAATGAGTTACAACATTCACCCAAGGATCCATTGTCCCACCTCTCAAACACCTTTTCACATGTACTCACACATTTAGAGTAATATACACAATATAACACACACATACACTTCTCAGTGCATCTCTGATAACATCCTCATTCATATTTTAACATTTTTTGTACTTGTGTGTTTGAAGGAATGACAAGTCAAAGACTGAAGGGAACAAAGGTGGCCTCCCACCACTCCAGTTTCAATAATGTAAAACCAGTAAACTGCCGATCAGAGGCTTTTCTAAAGCTGAGCTACCTATTGTATTCCAGAGTGTGCACTAACATCCATTTAACAAAACCCATACAAAGGAGAAACACCAGAACAAGAAGAGAAGATACAAGGGTCCATCAGTACACACACTTTAACACGCGATTTAATTCCACTGAACCGCTCTTCTGCATCAACAGGGACAAATTCTTGGCAAAATATTGAATTCATGACACCTTTCTCTTCTGCTATACCGTGACACTATGCAAAAGCACGGAACACCATCCACTCCCATACAGCATACTGCAGTGGAGCAAAAATGCCCTAAAAACCTATGACAAAGTGAACAGCAGCAAGCTGAGTCAGTGGCCTTGCTGGGCAGCTGCAGAGTATTCGAACGGGTGTTGATGTACAATTACGAACCATTGAGAAACGCAAGATGAAACAAAACAGAGCTCGACTGTTGGAGCCAAACAATAATGGATGCAGACTTCCACTCTGGAGCTTTGACAATCAAGTGTTAGCAAGCTAATAAAATTGCCAGGACAAAATAAAGCCTATTAAACTATTTGATCGAGGCTTTCTGTCAAACACTGTTACCATATGATGAAGGCAATCGACTGTCTTAACAGGTCCAGTCTAAGTACGTGTGCTCAGGGGATATATTGCTAAATTTTCAAATATGACTACTTCCACTTCTAAACCTTTGCCCCTGCGGCCAAAAAACAGGGAAAACTGCAATTTTGAGAGGGTCTGCACCGAATACGTGTGTGTTCCGTAGAACATGTGAACAAGCGTGGGAGGAGCGGAATTTGGTCACAGCCGCCCCAAATCAAAAACATCCAGTATATCTGTACAGGAAGAGAGGGACAGGATCAAGAAGAAGCAAATGAAGACAAAAAAAAAGATCACTCATCAATATACAGAGTTACACATTACACAGAGGGACAGGGTGAAGCCAACACTGAGTAAAGTTGAAAACAGCAGGTCTGTGATGTCATGGGTGTATGCCCACGTCACTCCCTGCGTGTGTGCATGTGCGTACTGGTGAGTGTCAGCTCCATGCCAGCTCAGTGGTTTAAATATAGCACTCGGGCAGCAGTCCCAGCTGACATTAACAAGGCTATAGCCACCAAGACCATCTACGCTACATTAGCGCTTTACTAAAGCTGAAACCAGAGAAGTGGTGAACAGAGGGAGGGAGGGAAGACAGGAAGGGAGGGAAGAGGGAAGGCCTCGGATTCATGAAAACTCAGCCGCCCACACTCTGGCCTCTGCTGCCAAGAGTTGAGCAGGACAACAGTGTGTGTGTGTGTGTGTGTGTGTGTGTGTGTGTGTGTGTGTGTGTGTGTGTGTGTGTGTGTGTGTGTGTGTGTGTGTGTGAGAGACATTCCTCGGCGAGGTGGATGCCAAGGAGCAAGCAGAGCCGAAGACAGACTGTCCTGAGCTACTGTGTTTCGGTGAAACTAACGAGCCCCTTGCAGTGCACCTCAGCCTCGCAGCTGTAAACTCGCTGGCGATTAGGTAATCAGATCTCACTGGATGTTTTGTCAAAAAGAACGGGTCACAATTCTGCTTTTAAGCAAACATGGCGCGGGCCTGTTGGTCGAGAGACACCGGCCTGAAACGGAAAGGTCACAGGTTTGATATTCACAACCACTCGTGTTTCCATCAAGAGTGGAGAGCACTCAGAGGAAACCCCTCTTACTCAAAAAAACAGAAGTCTTTTCAGCATTTGAAATCCTTATCGAAATATACAAATATCACATTTTGAAGTTACGGTATGACTCAAAAACAGCCAGAGGATGTGTTGCTGTTCTGGTACAATGTTGTTATTTCCATCACCAATTATCTCTCCACCAACACATGTAATGAACATGCTCACACTTGTACCCCATGGCTGTTAAATGTCATCTGGGAAGAAGCATACGCAAAAAGAAAAAAGTTAACAAACATAATCACCAAATAACCTCCACTACACAACAGACATTGTAGACTGGTGACACCCAACAGGCTTGTCAGAATGTCTACTTCTGATTGGTGTTCCAGTGACTAGTGTCAATTGGTAGTTGACCAATAGATGACTACTAATGCTCAGATGCTGCTTGGCAAATAAACAACAACTAATACAACTTATCAGGAGAAGGGGTGAGCCAGTGCCCACCAGCATGATGTCATGCTGATAGTCCCTTATCTGAAACCAACAAAATCAGCATGTAAAAGTGACTACCTTCCCACAGCCAGCCCTTCCTGGGTCCCATCACCATCAGACGTGCTCCATAGCCGTTTTTTATTTCCTCTGGTACTTTGTAGTGATGGTGAGGCACTTCTGCCACACAGCGAGGTAAACAATACAAAGCAGCATGGAAGCCAGGGCGACAGTGGTCAGCTATGATTGTTCCTACTTTTGTCCCTCCTTCAAAGCATACAGACAGAATAGACTGGGTGACATCCAAGCGCTGATGTAAAGATGGAACTCGTGGCCAATAAGGCAGAGGCGGTACGTTATGCCAACGTCAAGCCATAAATTGGCACGTTAACGCGGATGTGACGTTCCCACTGGAGCTGATGGTAGGCGAGTCAACAGAAAGACCGTCAGTTGCAGAGTCGTTTGACCCGGGTATAAATGCGGATGAGACCCCATCAGCAACGGGAGTCCATTGTTGCCATGTTTGCCTGGGTGTTTTTGACCAGTGCAAAAGGGACTGGAGAGAGCAAACATCATAGAGCCCAAAGGTCAGCAGACTTGGTAAGGTAAGTCAGACACTCAACGCCCTCCAGCTCTTCCTGGGAGACCCCGAGGTGTCCCCAAGCAAGGAGTGCTATTCGATCCCCCCCCAGCATGTTCTGGGTATACCCCTGGGGGTCTCCTACATGGGACATGCAATACCACCAACAGGAGGTGCCTGGGAAGCATCTCAACCAAACCTGCAGGAACAACCTTTCAGTGCTCAGACAGGGACTCCTCATGGGGGTCTCAAAAGAATCACACCGTTTAAGGATCAATTTGTATAAGTCACGTGAACCTGTTTGGTCATGTGATTCATGAGTTGGGCAAATTACAATTACAGCTGAATTTTTTTCAAGTGTCCTTACTTCATAGTAAAGGGTATTTCCCAAGTCACCATTCCACATTTAGCTCTGTAGCTACTTCCTATATGAACCTTGAGCACAGTTATAAACCCGATCTTTGGTGTCCAAACCGGTCCACAGAGGTAAGTGGTAAAAAAGCAGTTTGGTCCATGGTTCTCTGAGGAAAAGATCACGTGCAGTACCAATTTTATGACCCAGATCAGGTACACACTGAAGTGTCAATAAGTACACTCAGTATAGAAATTGTGTTCATCCTAAGGTCCACTTCATTTGGGAATAAAGTCATGCATTACACAGAAACAAGTTTTTCTCGCTGCATTCAACAGGAAAAAAAAACAAAAAACAAAAAAAAACACACTTCTGTTTTAGATCAGTACGGTGGTCTAAACTGGCTGTCATACAGACTTGGACATGTTCCATCATACACATTCTTGTGCTTCAAGTCTATCATCAGTCTTAAAAACACATGAAACTACAATGGTTGTGCATTGAATGCTGGGTGCCACTAAAATCCAAAGATACCAACAGCCAAGTAGAACTGCTGGTGCTGCTTTGCTCGCACGTTGCCTCATAAGTTAAACCGGGTCTTCGGATGTGTTTTACGTCTGTTCCTGACACTTTTGCTATTGGTCAGTGGAGTTAATAAAACCATTATGTCACTGTTCCTGCCCATTGTTATAACTGAACAAATGTACAGCACAATGACTCCACTCCAGTTTAGCAAGTGTGGATCTTGTGAAAATGAAGATTCTGCAAAACATTTGAGTCCTGGATGTCCTCTTCAGCTCCATTCAGACAGACCGATCATACATATCCCTGTATCTGCCACGCTCTATATTTTGCACACATTCTGATGACAGTGAGAATTTGACTATCCATAGATGGTGGGAAAGACGGAGTGAGCTCCCTGTATCTTCTTCTCCTTTCTCACTAAAACTTACCCTATAAACACAAACACACACTTTCCATAATTATATGCTTGCCCGACTTGGGTGTGTCTGAGAACCATTAGACTGTGGCACAGTCTACTGGGATGCACATGCTAATACAAAACGCTCAAACATAGTACAGTTTTCGAATTCTGAGAATATCAACAAACTGTAGCTATGACGTGGTGTTATTGTTCACTATTGTTGCCAGTATTACTAGTATAATCTCGTATTTAAGATAAGTGGATGCTTGATATTGTTCATATTGTAACAGCAGTGAAACTGCAAACCCTCTAGTAGAACTACACACAGTTTAAAGTGAGATTTGTGTCATTTCACATTTTGTACACTGACAAGTCTTCATGCAGAGCGCAACCCTAATGGCAGCGTATTTGCCTTTTTACTCAACGGAAATCATACACACATTTTTCACACAGTGGATTTTTAGTGGTGGATTGATTAAGGGTCTGAGTATTTGCATACATGTGCGCGCCCGACGCGTGTAGTTGGCTTTCCTAGAGAGTCTGCTTCTGCAGTGACTACATACAGCCATCTAGCTGCAGCTCTGTTCTTCAGAGGAAGAAAAAAAAAGTAGTGAGAAAGACAGCAGACAAATCTCCCTTTTCCTATACTGTTCTTTACGTTTCTTGTCGTAAAAATTCCACGCACATAAAATGTAAGCCTTAGCATGTGTCAGTGCCCAGCATGGTGTATTTCAGCTGCCTAACACTTTGCTTTTGCATTTGAGGTGCCTTCACGGGCGACCGAAAGAGGTGCAGAGACGGACAGAGCAGAGGGATGCCACTGTGTCTTTAAGCAGTAATCCTTCCATAGACGGAGCATTTGTTGCTGGCCATCTAATGGGCGGTTCAGTTTAATGTCCACAAGGGCCGCTGGGAGGTCCTGCACTATTAAAATCACTGCTGTTCTAAAGCTGTAGCTGGTCGGGCTTGCTTGGCTCTTAAAAAACAAGAGAGGCTGTCTCCCAAAATTAAAGACATTCTGATTTTGCATTTCAAAAGGGGAGGAACTGGGCTCATTGAAGCAACAAAAGGGAGAACAATGTTGACATTCCCGACATGTATCCTTTAGTCTTTTCTATAGAAAAGCAGCGTGGAGTTCTTAGGATGTGTGGTGTGAAGAAGGGGGACTCCACAGTTTGTCAGCGTCAGTCTCTATCCGTCTCAAGCAGACAAACATGAGGAATCCTTCCTCGAAAATGCAAAAATCTTATCTGAAAAGATGACCTGCACAGTTACTCATTAATTATAAAAAGAAAAGCTCACAATGAAGATCTCCATAACACGGCCACCAGAATCCTAACAATCCTCCATGATACCACTGCCCCCTACCAACAGGAAATCATCGTAGCATTCCTCTCAACGTTACAGATGCATGAAAATGTTTCTGCAACAACTTTGAAGTGGCGGGTTTGCTTTCCATACAGCCTGGTGTGAGGGATTGTGTGTGTGTGTGTGTTTGGGGGGGGGGGGGGGG
>CAESWR010000249.1:519075-548763 GCA_903171835.1 Mullus surmuletus | reverse complement strand
AAATGACTTATCCAGGCCAGGCGATCAAACCGGTGACCCTCGAACTATAAGATGGCCACTCAACTGAGCCAGGCCAAATGGCTAGCCTCAGCTAGCCATGGAATCAGCAACCAACTATCACAATTGTGACTTTGTGTTATGAGACTAACAAAATGATGATATATATTATATATGATGAATGATGATATAAACACAGAATGTCACTGCCAACAGATATTGTTTATTTAATCCGTACAAATCAAAATCCCTCCTCCTCTATAAACAACACAGTTGAAATAATATTGAATCTGTCTTAGTTTAATTGCTGACAAACGATGTACATGAACAAGTCTATCAAAACAAAGCATGAGGTATTTAATAAAAAATGATCAGTCTGATATAATTTAGTAGTGTAAGTTTTTAAGATAAACATATCAACAAGTCCAATGTTTTTGAGGGTTTCTTTCTTGTTTGATCGTGTAAAAGCTCTTATGCTCGGACATTAACATAGGACGGCGCACCGGCATCTTGCTATTGCCTTTGTTGGCAGCAGCTGCTAAGAAAAGTTGCATAGTGGTGCTTTAAGAGGGACCATGTGGTCAGTGTGTACATGTGAATTACAGCTACGTAATGGAGGTCGTGATAAATGATCACGATCCTCTTCCCATCTACCCAATTACCACTTTCATTACAGACAATGAAAGAAGATAAAAAAAACGTGCTCACACATGGATACCGGGATAAATACAGACACGGTGAATCATATATTCCTCCAAATTAAGTTGCATCTGTTGCCCTCCAGAGCAACAAAAAGGTGTTTTCCAATGTGCTGCCTTTGATGTTTGCACTCCCGATCTGTTTCAAATAATTGTTTTCGTGTTCTGCTTTTTGTCTGTGTGTTGTGATCTCTGATCTGGTTAAGGTTTGGTTAGGGTCAGGAAATAAAGATCACCAGGAAGTTTTAAAGAAAGATCTCAGTTTGGTTTCGGATTGCAAGACCATTAACAGAGAGCGGACCTTCGTCATCGTGGTTTCAAGAACAACCTCATGATTAAAGAGTGTTCCACTAATTTAGTCTTTTAAAGATGAATCAGTGTTGCAGTACCAGAAATATTGTCTGTCCCTTGAACATTCTTCTTCTATTGAAAAAAAGCACAGAAAATACAAAATAACTGATAGATTTGAATGTCTTCGGCTGATTGAAGCTCATGTGGCCTCCAGCAGAGATAGCACTGGCAGCAGAGGCTAAATGGCCTCAGTTCTTTCAGTCTGTCACTTTTTGATGCTATTTTTTTTCACTACAGTACTTCACTACAGTACAACCACTTATGGAACAAAAAGAGCTTTATGCCATTTTTCTTCTACCTATGTCGCACTTCCACAGACCCAGACACACAAAATGAAAAAAATGGTCAAAGTCATGTTGTTTGGAGGACAAACTAACCATCCTGTATGACCTGACCTACACCTTTCTAGAACCATCATTCTGTTGTTCCCTCCGACTTGAGTGACACTTGAATGCAAACATTTCAAGGGTGTTTTTTTTTTTTTGTACGATTTGATGTTTGAAACAGCTGTCATTTGTCTTGCTCAAAAAGTCTTCTTCAGATGCTACATCACAGTGTGGGTGGGCCAGCTCTCTCTCTCTCCCTCCCTCTATCCGCTCCTTCTGTCTCTCTCCCTTTCATTTTTATTTTTATCGGCCATGTCAGGTGGGAGTTGAGTTCCATCCCTGTCTCTGCCTAACTATCCCACACACACTCACACACACACACACACACACACATGCGTGCACAAGTGAAAGTTAACACATGCTCGACATGTAAAACATCTCTGTTTTTTAGTATAGCAATTATCCAGCGCAAATATTTCACAACTTTGCATGTATTTATAGGTTAATTCACTAAGCGCACAATCATATAATCTTTGTAGAAAATATAACTCAGGTCCCACTCAAATTATGATCAGTGTCAAGACAAACCCAGCAATCGTTCATTCCCAGCAGCTTTCGGACACTACACGTGTCAATGATTGATGCGCTCTTAATGACGTCACTGCTGTCGCACCATGTGTCAGACTGCCGTGGCCGCTGTAGCGGTTCCTCTGGTAATCTCATTGTAATTTCTACGTTACTAAAAGGGGATGATAGTGTAAACAAATACGTGTGATGTTCATGAAATATCCAGCCTCCGTATGCAAACTGCCCTGTCCCTCCATCCTTTTTCTTCTTCTTCAACAATTCCACATCCACCACTCGTGAGTGGCCATTGGTGGTCACTACTTTTGCTATGCTTTATGGGAAATTTTGAGTTACCTATATAGGCCACTGAATTTAATCATTAAGGTTTCGGACACCACTACAAAATGGCGTAACCCCTATATAAGGCTCTTTAAAGGGCTCTATAGGGGTTAAGGGGCAAATAGGACACAGCCTATGGAGTGGGATCCAACCATCTGTTTCCATCAGACACAGCAGCTATCAGGTTGAAAGTAGTCCAAAATAGTGATTTCCTCCCTAAGTGGGTCCCTAATCTGAATAAATTACAGACATTAAAGGGTTAAACTACCCTTTAGTCATGTGGTTGCAATGATAGCCACATGATTACAACAGCTCATCTCCGACTGCTTTGCCCACAGTCTAACTTAGAGGGGTTTTGATTGAGTGCAGCGAATAGTGTAAATCAAAACATTTCACAAGAAAGAAGTAAGAAGTACAATTTAAGGGAATTCTACAAAGCATTTGGGAACAAATGATGACTTCTGTTGAAGTAATACATAGCTTCTATCGCCATTGCTAAACATTTGAAGGTGTGATGTGTGAGACCGTAGCAGAACTAGACCTCTCCTCTGATTCCCTGCTTCTAAATGCAAATGCTGGAACACGCAGACCTCTCAAACTGATGACTCATCATTCGACATCAGTGACTGAGCACCACGTCTTTTCAGGGAGAGACAGAAGCGTCCACTTTTTTTTCTTAGAAAATACTAAGCAGTCAGACAGATAAAGGGGCGCTAACACAACATGTCAAACTTTATATGTTGTTTCTTCAAACTTTCCATCGTAGACATTACAAGAGAAGGGCACTGATGTTTATTACATGATTATTACTGACAATCTACTTCCATGCTATGTGTGGTCTTTCAACTGTGTTTTGATTTTTGTGAGTCAGATATGAATTTCCACTGCTCTTGATAATTAAGTTTTTTCCAAATTCTGATTCTGATCAAATGATCACGGCAGAGGAAAACCGCAATTCGATTTCTGCCAGCGAAAATGTAAAAAAAAAAAGTCACATTTTTGCTTGAATGTCACATGACAATGGAATGAGCAGAACAACATTGGGAGAAGCAACTTATTACCACACTGTTTCTGACTATTTCATCAGCCTCCCATCCCTGGCAGACCTGAAGCCATTAGGATTTTCTTGGAACATCTTGGCTTTCTTTTTACTTTGTAGCCACAGCAAGGGCTTTGGTTCACTTGTTGTTTGGCATCGGGCAAGGAGATGTCTTGACTGGCCCTGGGCGAAATATTGGCTCAAACAACTCTTGCTGGTGCTTTTTTGTCTGAGCTCAGAGCTCCACACATACAAAAGGGTGATCACTAGACTGAAAAAGTACACTTTAACTTGTGGAATTGAATTTCAATGGCTGATTTTTGTCTATCAAACACACTTGTGAGCATGTGCATACAGATTTCTGCCAGACATATAATTCTTCTGTCAAATAAATTAGTGGGAGAAATGTGATATATTTGACAATATGACTTTATAGCGTATAGCTCCTAATGATGCCGGTCTGTGCTGTTGAGTCATTCACACACTGGCAAGAAACCTGCCTCTTGAATGGAATTTGTTTAAAAATATACTGAGTAAAAGGTAAGTGGAAGATTCCAGTACACCCGCCATTCCCCGCCAGCTGTGAGCCATTTAGACAGCAATCACACTATTTCATAAAACAATACACCGTCCTTTATTTATTCCCTTTTAAATTCTTAAAACCATTCTGAGAAGTGATTTCTTCCAAAGGAAACCACTTTTGGTCAAGTATGAGTGATTAGACACCGGCAGCATGCAGTCGACCAGAACAGTCTGTTTCAATTTGTAGTCCTCCAAGAGAATGAACATGAATTAGCTACAGCTGTGTAAACTTCATGTTGACAGTCAGTCGGGGGTGTGGCCCACTGTTTCAGGCCCTTGAAGAATACATTTGATGTTACATTTGAATTGGTCGGTTCTATTGTTTCTCACCTATTACACTTGTTCCATCCATCCATCCATCCATCCATCCAGAGGAGGGTCACGTAGGGGCTGGTGCCTGCAGCAGAAGACATCTTCACCAACTTGAGGTAGGTCCAGTTGCCCCTCTGGAAATGCTTAAGAGAATTGAAAAACCGTATTGCCCACGCGATATTCTGCAACTGTCAGTCACGATCGAAGTCATTCGACAACAAGAGTGAGCAAGGCTTTTAACGTGAACAGTTCTGGACAACTGCTATGTGCTTTAATCCTATTGCAAACTATTGCAACGGAATTAAAACTCATAGCAGTAGTATGAGGTTGTAATTCTGCACAGTCAGTGTGATATCTTTTCAATGGAATGCCAGGTGTCGTTCTGAAAGACAAAACCACCAGAGGAGGAGTGTGGCAAGATGTTCCCACACCTATTTTGTCGCTCTATGGTATTTTCAATAATTTATGCTTGACTTTAAGTTAAGGAATGTGAAATGGTTAGATGGAATTTTAGCTTGGCGACAATCAAAGCTTGAGAAAAACGGTATGAAAATGAAAACACAGGTGCTTCAAGATCAAAAAAACCAAAATGATCTGGAGCCTTATTTGCTCATAAATAAGCTGCCATGCTTTGTTTTTGACAGTGAGCATCAAGTGTTTCCAATAATCAAGATTATTTGCTTCAACCCAACCTTATGACAATCAGTGTTTGCACTGAAACCATGAATGTGTGAGTCAAGTTCCACTGGTTTGGACACCGGCAAAGCTATGATTTACCACACATTATTGCATCATAATTAAGTTACATTTTAGTTGTATTAATTTTATTGTCTTCAAATTTGAGACAAAATCCAAATATGTTTTCCAAATATTTGATCATGACCTGACTCCATTTCTCACACCATATCAGTGACTTCCTCTTCTACTTCCCTGTGCACCACAAACTATGTCGTGTCACGATGGCCTGTTGGATGTACAAGCACAAGTTTCATAAAGAGACTCAGCTGTGGGTCCATGTGTGTGTGTGCGTGCGTGTGTGAGCGTGCGTGTGTGTGTGTGGTTGTAACTGGTGCTCTTGTGCTGCTGCCCAGTCCGTCCAGCTTAGCACTTTAGGAATGAATGGAATGTTGTTTTACACACACACACACACACACACACACACAGACACGAATAAACCACATTCTCAATTACTTGCTTTCACCTATTTTTACTCTTCTCTGTTTCTCTTCCTCCTACTCTGCTGCTCTACATGTTTTAAAGTGAGATTTTATAGTTTTACCTGCCATTCTTTGTGGTTGTCGGGACTAAGGCTGGATTATTGTTGATGTTTGCCCGGGCAGATTTTAAATCAGAGCACAGTTTTTTCACTCAGAAACAGACATTGTTGAATTAAAATACAGGTTTGCCACCTTAAAAAGGTTGAGCTCTAAGTTGCATTCGGCTCTCGTGTGCTGCCTTCACTGAAGAAACGCATACAATTGTGTGAGGAACTATAACAATTCTGCAGCACTTGTGGTTAGCCAGTGGCCCCAGTTTAAGAGAAGAGTTGTTTTTCAGAGGTTGAAGTGATTATTAAGAGATGTTAATGGCTGTTTTCTCCGGATCTGCCTCTGCGATGTGCACCTACACAAAAGCACAAAAGATAATTTGTTGTTCCCTTTTGAACAAGGGGGAGACGTATTTCTTTTCTTTTCTCACTGTCATGCCGGTTTGTCTGCTCATGACTTCAAGTGTGGGAGGTAAAGAATGAGTTTACACAAAAGGTACAGACACACACACACACACACACACACACACACACACACTCATGGCTGAGAACTGAGAGCTGGAAGGAGGCAGTGAAGGTTGTAAATCGGCGATGTCGGTGTGTCTGTCTGGCTGCTCTTTGTTACACCATAAACCAATTGAACAGACTCAGACCAAACACAAAAACATTCCCAAAGGACAAAAAGGGAAATGCGTCCAACGTAAATAGATGATTTCTTGCCACATCGATGCTGCGTATCTTGCCTGCACCTCTTTTATTTTCTCCAGCCCTTATATTTCCATGTGGCCATTTTTGTCTTCCTCTCCACTCCCTGCATTGATTTCCTCTGTGTTTTGACATTCAGACCACAGTGCTCACCCTGTGATGACCCCTGACACATGCTCAGTGATACCCGCAGGGAGAATGGGGTTCTCCTACCCTCCAGGCACTTCCGGAGACTCCCCTCCCTAGAGCGGCAAAGAGAGACACACTGAGAGAAAGTGGACTGTGCCCACTCTGCTTGGCTCCCTCGGCAGAGGGTTGCCGGGCTGTTGCACAAGGCTATCTGTCTCTAAATATTTAATGTGCACGGGTCTGCCTCTGAGAGTGAGATAAAGAGCGAATCAGGGGGGTTGATGTATTGATGAGCTGAGGGGAGGGCAGAGGATTGGGTGGAAGGACAGAGGAGGGATGAGAAATTGAGGAATAAAACAGGGAGGCAGGACAGAAGGATGTGAGAGACAACCTTGCTCAAGGGCACAATGAGGGTAGTTAGTGGGGAGGCACATATTTGTTTTCTGGCTGTCCACACCCCCATTTTCCCATCTTGTTCACAGGGACCCTGTAAGTCAGGTTCAGATTTATAAAGGGGCAAGTGATTTGCTTTGAACACTCTGATCTGTTCTTAGTTCAGAATCAAACAATAGAGGTGGTCTTAAAAGAGCAGCATGGGAAATTCAGTGGCATTTTTTGGCATCAATGGAATATATTATACTTATGAATATTCAACATTTTGGTTTGTTATAAGCAGACATGCATGCAAAGATGTCTAATGCTATATTTTGAAATTACATTATAATTTCATTTTCAGGAATGTTCCCTAACTGAGTCCAACTGTCATGAATTTAGGCATAAATATTTGTCAAACATACATACAAATATGCCAGATAAAACATTTATAATGACACCAATCAGTTTTTAGAACTGTCGAACTTGAATGGTTTCTTTCACAGACCAACAAAATCATGAATGGTGAAAATTATTTATTATTAATTATTCATAGTATTTACAATAAGAAATATTCCTGATGTCCCCTCAGCATCCCCAAAAAAGTCCCGTTCAAAAATTCTACACATCAAGGACCTGGACCTCATCGTCTTCAGTGGCCGCTGTCTCGTTATGACTGGTTAGTCAAGGCAACAAAATCCTAAAAACTCCCGATATGTCAGAGCTAAAATTTCCATGGAAATTTTTAGGGAACTTTCTGGAAATTTACCAGAAATGTTCCACCTCTTTGCAACCCTTTTCATAAATATGTTGCCATCAGTGTAATAACTTTCTCAAACCACAAAATTGTTGTTTTTGTTGGCTTAAAATTTCCCTTTTATCTCTTAAGAGAGAAACGGGACTCCCTCACACACACACACACACACACACACACACATGCATACACATGCACACATACACACACAGACACAGACACAGACAGAGAGAGAGCGAGAGAGAGAGAGAGAGAGAGAGTCATGTGTTGAAGTACCACATTTCTTGATATTTCGATGTGGAATTCCATAAATGCTTATGCAGCGATGGGATTTCTCTCCTCAAAAACCAAATGTACCCATACACATGTAAGAAAAAAACAAAACAAGCTCTTAAAGATAGGGTACATTAACAAGATCATAACAATAGTTCAAATCCTGAGGAAAATGTACATGATGCACTTGGATTTTGGTAGTTTCTCTCAAGTTCCATTCACTAATGCAAAGGAGGTGTGGACTCATGAATTTGACTGAGTCATCGACCACTCCACTATGAGGTGATATGAATCATTTAGCTTAAAGGGGTTTCGCTTTTCCAGGTTGAACAATTTTTATTTTAACATAAGCAAGTTTTGATGGCCAAATAGAGCTTGCCAACATAGGGCTGTATTTTCATAGATGGCCCAGGTCTGGTCGCAGAGCTAATCCTGGAGCAGCTGCTTTTTTCGTCCCACCACGTGGCCAATTTGGTAGACCAGTGTGAATCAAGATGGGAGTCTGGCCCAACAGAGTGAGTGTCGATGAAGATGTATCCGGTGAAGTGTCAATTTTGTGTTGCGAAGTTGCACTGCGATCACGCCAGCTCAGACCACGTCTAACCTTTGGCGCACCAGATGATCTCTGGCAATTATGGTGGATCTGAGTGGGTGCGCTGACAGGCATGCCAAACTCCACCAACAAGTTTGGTGGATGTATTTCTTCCCAAGTCCATAAAATGGTCATAAATGGTGATCAAAGAGAACATCTGAATCATTTTTAAAATGAATTTACCTGCTAGATTCTTGTCCATTGCATCTGATGATAATCAAAGGCGGATGGCGCACGCCATAATACACGGGAAATAGACAACAAATGCAATAAAATTCTTGAGGTGACATGAAGTGGAATAAGTGGAACTGGTTTGGCCATGGTTGAAGTAAGCACAGCAGTCCATTCCTCCTTCTTCTCCACTCGCCAGGCCCTTACCCTTGCGCCTGGTTCCCCAAACTTCCAAAAAAAGGATCTAACCCCACCAACTTGCGCTGTTTAGCACAGCTGCACCTGGTTGGTCAACAAAAATAAAGCTCTGAGAGAGGATATTGTGTAATCCCCGAATCCAAGATTGTCCCAACATGGCCACCTTCAGATAGTTCCCAACTCACTGGATCATGGTAAAGAAAATTGCAATTTTTACGATTTTCCAGTGACATTTTCTATAAATGTTTTAGTAATATTCGAACATGAGCACTTACTCTATTGAAGCAAGTTATAATTACTTACTTTTTTGCATTTTGTATATAGTAAAATCGTGCAGAAAATTTGTGTTTAAATTTTATACTACACGTAAAAAGTGGAATTTGGATTTTTTTTTTTCAAATTTAGTGAAAGGGCCAAATAAAGGTCCCAGATTCAAGAAATCAGAATTTTCTGTCCATTATTTCTGGGGTCAGGCTTTATAGGGTTAATTAAGAAAAAAAGGTAGCATGTCTGTGGTGTCAGTAAAGAAAGTGGAATGTATTTTAAGTGAAAAAGCAACCTGCTGAACTGGAAGATCAAGCATCAGCTGTGTAAGTGCAAATACACTTTCAACAATTTGGGACGTCTCTCCCTCCCTCCCTTCACCTTGTTGGTTGTGTGAATGGACATTACAACCAACAACACAAAACTGTAGTCACGTGATATTAAAGTAAGTATTCTTTTGATTCTCACTCGTCTGATTTGTATGTGTCAGGTAAACACTGGTACCACTGTGGACTCGCAATATGGCAGCCAACACCCGGCGCTCAGATACTTCCCCGGTCCACATCTGCAGCTGAGACGGGCTGGACAATGGAAACTTTGACTTTTTGGGAAACTATTGGAGTGTTCGCCGCTTTTCAGTACCTCTGCTAACGTTACTTGAGCAAAAACTGGCCACATGTCCTCTTCAGATTGATGTGGTCATGCCCAGCTCACAATAAGAAAAACAGAAAGCAGGGTTTTGATGAAAATGAGCTCCACTTCCTACCTATGTGAGCAAAATATGTGCATAGTACAGAAGAAGTCAGCAGATGCCAAATTACCTTAGTGAGCACAGGAGAGACCCATCGTGTTCATGAGAGATAGAATTGAAAAGTTAATTTTTCACACTGTGTACCTATACAAACTGACCCTTTAAACTTTTGGCAAGCTGTAACAGTGTTCATTTTTACATATTTTCTTTCTCCATGCATGAATGAGTGTGAGCAGATGTGCTTATGTGAATCTAATGTTTTTTATTTCATTCCTATTTCATATTTCCTGTTTTAATTTGGAATTAAACTGCCCTCTATCCTGTCAGACTTTAGCGTAATCCACCTCTCTGCTTGCCTGCCTGCTCATAATAACTATCATAATGCCTAGAATGTGTCTTGTTAGCAGTGCCCCTCACAGTTATCGTGTCTGATTTCCTTTTTTATGTTTCCAGAAAGACTGTTAAGTTTCTGGAACCTATTGTTCTTGTGTTGTGTTTTGGAGTTCTACTTCTTATTTATAAGACCACCAGTTTCAATTTGATTTCATTTATGTTGCCCCAAGTCATAACAAATAGGTATCTCTTGGTACTTTAACATAGAGCAATAAATAAATATTTATATGTGTTTACAGACACTCAACAGATCCCCAGAGAGCAAATCAGATCATTAAACATCATTATTTGCTTTTCATTTGTAATAGAATGAGTTTCTGATGGCTCCATGGCTGCATCACCTGCTTACACACAGTGATGGAGTCTGATTCTTCATCATCAAAGCAGCAAAATCACAGAGGAGTAAAAATTAAACCAGAGGAGCTGATCGCAAAAAAACAGATTCATGTGGCTGTTTCCAATTTGGAATCGCTTATGAATAGGGTTGCAAAGGAGTGGAAAATTTCAAAAGTTTGATGAAAATTTCCATGGGAATTGTAACGCTGGAATGTTGGAAATTTTCAGGGATTTGTTGTTGTCAACTTAAATGAATGACGATGAGGAGGAAGCATGGCCATCATTTGACATTTTTGAATGGGACTTTTTCGGGGTGCTGAGGGGACATAAGGAACATGTCTCGGAAATTGTAAATACCTGAACCTTCTTTTATTTTTCACCATTCATGTTTTTTGTTGTTCTGGGTAAGAAGTTCGACAGCTCTAAAAACCGATTTGTGTCTTTTATAAGTGTTGTATATATATAAATAAATCAGGCATATTTGCATGTATGCTTGCTTTTATGCAAATACTAATGCCTATATTCATGACAGTTAAATTTAAAAATATTGCATTGGATATGTTTGCATACATGTCTGCTTATAACAAACCAAAATGTTTCATATTCATACATCTGAACAGGTAAATGCAGTTAATATAAATTCCATAAAATTCCTGTTAATTTCCAAAAATTCGAATGGAACGTTTTCAACTTTGACAACTCCTGGAATTCTGCTACCCTACTTATGAGAGATTTCAGAGTGATACTGATGTTGCCTTTTTCCCCTGTTGGACAGGCGATTATGGCCAAAGGTTCTCCTTGGTGGACAGAAAGCAAGGCATCAGGATCAGGGAGTCAGCTAACATCTGCACCTTGATCTTGAGTCGCACTCACAGCTCCGACGTTAAAGGAGCTTGCTCTCCTTGCACACATTCAGACTCACCACAAGCTCAAAGTGATTCCACACAGTGCAACACGACTTAGTACATGATCAGATTTTACGATGTTAAATTTCAAGTTCACAGTCCCAAAAATGAAGTTGCTCTGGTTTTATTTCTTCCATGAGTCTTTCTAAGCAATATAAGAATACAACATCATTCTTCAGCCCCCGATCCTTTCCACTGCCCACTTTTCCAACTAAATGAATTACTGCAGGGATGATTTTAAACATAAGAACCGTGTATTACTGCGGGGCAGTCATTTTGACCATTTTCATATTTTACACTATAATAACGTTCTATATGGCAACCAATGTAGGCTATGCATCATATGAAAGCCATTATTCTTGTATCTGCATTTTTTGTGAACTTTTTTCTTTAGGCGTGAGGAAGTGGCAAAAATCAAATAAGAAAACCAGAGCTGATCAGCTTGTCATTGAACTGATCAACTCACTCACTCAGCATTTTAATATCACTCCTAGATGATATCAGTGAAGGTCTGAGGCTGGTTAGTAGATTTCTCTCCCCTTCCTCTCAACCATCAGGTAGCTGTCAAAACTGCACATGATCTGCACAATCCATCCAGACAAGACGATTCTTTGTCCATTGTGACAAGTGAGCAGGTCTGGTTTGTGTCTGATGTCTCACTTCATGTGGGTCTCTCGGGAAACGGAGAAGCATTCTTAGGAGAGAGGAGTAAGAAGCCCTTCAGAAATCACTGAATCTACAACTCTGAGCTTCATCTGTCAAACCTCATCAGAAAGAACTTTGAAAATGTTAAATTCGTTGTACAGAATGTGATTGCACACACATCTTGCCTTGCTCCCACAGCCTGGCATTAGCCTCTGGTGTGCTGCAAAAACTGCTGCAACAGGAATGCTATTGTTACCCCCCCCACACACATGCACACACACACACACACATTACCACAGTGTTTACTCCCTGTGCACGGCGCTGCGACGGTCTAAACCTCTGGCTGGGAAACAAGAAGCCGTGACCACACTCGCGGTGCAGACTGGAGAAAAGAATCATATTGTTTTCTGCTGGATCAGCTGTATAAGTCAAAAAGCAACACAGGGAGGATTTATATATGAAAAAAAAAAGTTTGGAAGCAGATGTCCAGCGAGAGATTTCGCAACCAAATGTTTGTGTTATTTATTGAGATATATTTAGAGAGGGAGAAAAGGAGTGAATGAAAAAAAAATCATGCATACAACACACAGGATAGGTTTAGGGTTCATGACGGTGTAGAGGCAGAGAAAAATAATCTCCCCCATAAACAATACAAACACACATACACCATCTACATATGCGTATTATGGTCACAAAGGATGCTGGGTAATTATGTTAATGATTCCATAATGAGATGCATCTGCCCTCTCTCATTAAAAAACTACATGTTCTTTCCTTTCAAAATATGTTAATTTCTTAAGTACCATGAACTCACTGTTGAGACATACGCACCAATCCAAACACACACACACATTATGACTGACATTGCTCTGGTTCCTACAGTTGGCTGTGGCTGTAGCCTTTAAATGCACACACACACACGCAAACACACACACACACACACACACGCAGAACCTGAGGCAATATTTGCTTATGTGATAAACATGCTGGAAACGGCAGTTTCTACGGCTGCCGTAAACCGTGCATTGACACCAGATTTTATGGAAAAAACACATTAACAGACACACAAGATGACACACACACACACTCAAATACATAGTGGAGAGAGGAGAAAAGACAGGCAGATTTTATTTAACCGTGTGTGTTTTGATCGAATCATTCAAGTAAAAACAAGGAATTAACAGCTGGTCTTGTCTTGACGTGACAATCTTCTAAATTTAGGCCTAATGCGTGTTTATGACTTCATGGGAGTGTTTACGGCGTCATGACACCACCGAGACATTTCGTGTCCATATAGGTCAGCGGGAGAGGTCCCGCTACCGACTGATGTCAATACCACAACCACACAGACACACAGACACACACTGACTCACCAAATACCCTTTAATGACTGTTATTTGACACTTTCCCGCCATGTCACGGTGACGCAAGGCGGAGAGAATACAACAGTCTGTGCAAATGCAGAAAAACAGAAAGCCAAAGTCATGAGTTTACACGTTAGATTTGAGTTCTTGTGTGTTTCTCAGGGTCTCAGCCAGTCCCTGTCCTGCCTCAGGGAAATACCGCAAGTGAGAACATAATCATCTTCTGGCCAAAAACCTAAAACAGTTGTAATCTGTACTGTTACAGTGACTTAAGTGAAAATGTGATGTAAGAAGGGTTGCCATCACTCTGCTCTCCTCCTCTGGTCCAGGCGACCCTTCTGGGAAGGGCCGTGCCACATCCAATTGGTTTCATCCAACATTCCAGTATGATTTCATGCAAATGAATATATAAATACTTGAAGGCATCAAAAATGCATAACGACTCAGTTAAATATCAAAATCATCTTAATCCAACATGAACCAAAGCAGCAAATGTCACCTTGGAAAACCACGCCAGGACACACCAGTGCGTTCAGTCCACAGGAAATGTGAAATCAATTGAGATGCCTTTACGGAGCTGGTTTTGTTGGAGGGGTGGGTGAAGATCAGGATCAGTGAACATGCAGTGGAGTTAGGAGGAGGAATGGTGTTAAGTCCTTCCTCCCTACTCAGACACTCGAATGGACAAACGCTTGGGAATCAAGCGCTCTGAGGTGTAACATCATAAACGCCAGCAATAATAAGGTGCTCATGAAGAAAGAATGTTACACTGATAGTCTTGAGCCACACTCGGGCAGAGCCGGGAACTGGGACCCTTTATTTCACAGGCATCGGCTCCCCACTTCTAATTACATATGAGGAGAATGCCTGTGAAATCCAGCACCGTAAGCGAACTCCTCAAGGGTTCTGTCACAGACGACGCCAGAGATTAACATCAATAATAGCAACCTGCACTTTCTTATTTTTATGTCATGAACTCAAAGACATAGCGATCATCTGAGACCTTCATCTAAGACATCTCGCTTTGTGCTGCATACCTTCGCTTACTTGTTATAAATAGGGTTGCAAAGAGGTGGAAGATTCCCATTACATTTCTGGTAAATCTCCAGAAACTTTCCAGAAACTTTCCATGAGAAGTTCAGCTGGGGAATTTTGGAAATATTCAAATATTCAATATTCAAAATATTTTATAATTGATGTATAACTTCTTGGTTAGAGAAAACAGTCTTACAGGCGGCAGAAGAAACAGCATTGAATTTGAGATAACTAGCAGTACTAGCAAAAGTCAAATGTGCTGTCGCAACCTCAGATTTGATGCCCGTTTCTTCTCTTTCTTGAGCATTTAAAAGGCTATCTTAATATGGTGCTAGCTTTACAACAGCAATATGGTGCTAGCCTAGCACCATATTGAGCTATCCTCTTAAATGGTCAATGAAATGTTGCTATCTAGCTTATGTTTAGCACCTAAATTACCAGCTAGCTAGCGTATTAATAATTTTTCATTAAATATCTGCAAGTTAAACATTACTACCATAGATCAAATATATTCATCCCATGATATTATCAAAATTCAATAGTGCGGCTTCAATAGTTTTGTGCTGTGTGCACGCATTGAATCGCCCTGTTTTGGTCAAAATTATGCTACAATATATTTTCCCAAACTATATCTGTAAACTATCATCTCCAAGGTTGACCATCGAGAGCTACAGTTCACATCATTTTATCTGCGTGGTCACTGCAATATCTGATAAATTAGCGTGTGAGTGTTTGTCATCACACAGACACCATCCCGTATTAGTAAAACAGAGTTCCAGCGATGCAGGAAATGCCATTAGTGTGAGTGTGCATCTCATGTGATGTGAGCATGCGTGTGCTGTGTTTGTGTCTGAGCGAGCATCAGTCGGTGCGTGCATGTCACTCTATCCAAGCACAAACACTGAAAAACAGGATGTGCGTCTCCTGAGAGTAAAAAAAAAAGCACTCCAAAAGAGGTTTACAGACACCTCCCAGTACGCAGTGGTTTACCTACCAGGATTCTACTGTTTGTTTGAAGTCATTCTAATGTGGAAGGGCAACTTAAGCCTCAGGCGGCACGCTGGCCTAGGGGCCCTAAACGCATCTGATGTCTGTGTGTGATGTGTAAAAACCTTTGTACTGTAAACATGCCACCTTTGTACTAATGAGATGAATAGCCCAGAATAGCCTACTCTCTGCCTTTTTATGAATTTCAGTGAGACATGTAATGACATGTGGCTGGGGGAGATGATGAGTGAGGGAAATTAAATCAAATTATCTTTACAAAAGAAAATGATCCACATGATGGATAGATTCAGTAAATGGATGGGTGGATATTCCGCCTCCTAGCAGCCATGTTTTTACACATTCTCTGAATACCTGAGAAGACATTTTTTAGCATCATCAAGTTTTTTCAGTTTCTATCTTTCATGCTTACTTGTACACATTCATACTGACTTTAATCTCAGAATTTTGTCTTTCGTCACAGAATTCAAAATATCTCTTTCCCATGTGGCCCTAATCCTTATCCATAATTATTTAGTTATTGGCTGTATTTACATGCAGTCAAATAAACCTTTTCTAACCACAATATTAGCAATAACCCAGTATACGCGCAGCCATGCCAATAACCCGTTTCCGGATATTCAAACCCGAATATTACCCTGCGGTTACTCCTTTTCTAACCCGCATATTTGGACATGCATACGTCAATCGAGATATCCCATCAAAAAGAACATGAATTTGTGTTCTGCGCATGTCTCTTGGTCTTTTGAGTACAGGAACTACTTTTGAATATGGCCACAAGAACAACACCATGCCACACTTTTGGAGTGAGGAGGAAACCAATCACTTTATAAGTGTGATGAAAGACACAAACATTATGGCATTTGGAGACGGTAGAGAGTACTGGGATAGCCAGATCCACAACAAGGTGAGCAGAAAGTTACGCTAAGCAGGGTTTGTACCAGACGTTCTCCGTGCATCGCTGGTTTGATCGGAATATTCCAAATGAATTCAATGACCATGGATACAGGAATAACACTGTGTGCTCATGCATGCTGTCTATTCCGAATGTTTCAGTATCTGGAATATGTACCTTAACCCAAATATTGACTGCATGTAAAAGTAGTCAATGTGTTCCGGTGTGGACATGGGCGTGTAGGGGATGACGGTGGCCTGAAGTTGCCTCGGCTGATGTGTCTCCCCCCTGCGTTTTCCGGCAGAAAGCGAGTCAAGAAGAAATGGTAGTTCAGTGCAGGGAACTTCTCCAACGGCTCAAGTGTTCTTAAAGGAGAGAGTGTGTGTGAGCGTGTGTGTATGTGCGCTTCCCCCACTGAGTGTGTGTGAGTGGGATGAGATATGAGAGGCAGGAAGAATAGAGCGAGGGAGGTGGGGGAGAGGAGGGGGGGGTGCATGTATGGTGGAGATCATAAACTAACATTGTAGCCTGTGGTGGCTGCTTACAAACCCTGGAGCAGACTGGGAGCAGGATGGGCTGAGACGCGAGTTGAAATGAACTTAATGTGAAATTCACTTATCAAAGCGTAAAAACGTGAACTGTTTACTTTGTTGCTCTTTCCTTTTGCCACAACCCGATGAGACACCGCTGAAGATGAGGAGAGCCCAAACACTGATCCCCATTTGAGCGCCTTCCCGGCCTGCGAGCTGCTGAATATTTTAGAGCAATTCAATTAGTCAATGGATGAAGCTGGACAAACACACATGCAGGCAAACACACACACACACATTCACCATCACAAATGGATACCGTCTGTAATGAGTTGTACACACATGCTGGCACGCTGAAAAGGAAAGCTGATTAGCCGTGTTAGCTGGAGGCTGATGAGGACGTTGGCGTCGCTGGGCCCGCTGCTCGCTGGACACACAGCGGCATCCTGTGTGTGAGTGAGAAAATAGGATAAACCTGAGAGCAACCTTCCTGTGATCTTTTTTTCTCTTTGAATGTAACATCCATCACGTTTTATTGTAGTTTTTGGTTTTCCCTTTTTTCCAGCATTGAGCAAGATTAGGCTTTTTGTTTTGTTTTGTTGTGTTTGATTAGGCTTAAAGGAATAGTTCACCAAAAACTACTCTAGCAGTGAAGTATCGCTTTCGTTTGTAGCCGAAAGTGTTTAGTTTTGGTGTACAAAGAGAGTATACCGCTTCTGACGGCATGAGCAGAGACTCACCCACGTGCACCGCTGAGGTTCACCAATTAGCACAGTGTTCAACCTGAAAAATTATTAAAAAAAATTTTAGGCATTAGGCCTAAAATTTGAATTATGTCGCCAACTTTTTTCTAGATGTTGGTTGGCAACTTTCGCATATTTTTTTTAGAAATTTGCAAAGACATAATGTGACATATTCCAGTAAGGAAGAGAAGTGATATCTTCACATGAGCAAACAGATCAAGTTTTTCCATCTACATCACTTCCAACATGTCCCACCCACTGCAGTGACATTTTATGAAGACAGCTTTGATTTTGACACAGAGCTAAATGTTAACACAATTAAAACTCCCAACTTCAACATCTTCTTGATCTGGTAATTGTGTTGCTGCAGCTTGATAGTGTGGTGGTAATTGATGACTTTTCCTGAGCCCCATTTGTTAGTAGACACTGAAAAATTATATTATTAGCACAAGGCTAATATGTCACCAACAAATCAACAAATGAACGGAGAAACAGAACAAGGAAAAAAACTAAGAAGGGCAAAAGATCACAACATTTTTAAAACAGACTGCTTACTTTTGTAATCACGCTGCCATCTCTGGGGGCAGGATGCGCATGAAGCTGATTTTGCGGAAGGACTTGAAATTGGCTTGAAATTGACACATCTTGTAACTCTGGAGGAATTCAAAGCAATTATAAAAGACAGAGAAATAAGCTAATTTGGATCTTGTGATTGCACTGTGTAATCATGTCATCCCGCTCTCATTTTTCTGTAGTGTATGGCTGTATTTTATTTGTGTTTTGTGAGTTTGCTGTAACCGCTAGTTTTTTATATTTGTCGCCATCTTAGCCAGGTTGAAAAGTCGAATTGGTGTTGTGGAATCCTCACTAATGATATATACATGGCAACATTGGCATGCACAGACTTTGTAGGGGGCAGGGGCGAAAAGAAAAAAAAGGGCACCTGTAGCGCATTGTCACCAGTAAAGAGGGCACTTAAACATGCGTTTTTGCCACAAAAGAGGGCAATTTATTATGTTTTTACCAGCCAAGAGGGCAGATAAGCATGCATTTTTGCCTTCCAAGAGGGCAATTAAGTCTTATTGTTTTTCCACCCGAGAGGCTAGTGTAGTGTGTTTTGCCAATGAGGAGGGCACATAAACATGTGTTTTTGCCACCCAAGAGGGTACTTCAACATGTCTCAACAAGCCAAGAAGGCAGTTTTTCATGTTTTAACCACCCAAGAGGGCAGTTAAGTATGCATTTTTGCCATCCAAGAGGGCACCTAACGTGTTTTAACCATCAAAGAGGGCATTTTATCATGTTTTAATCAGCCAAGAAGGCTGTTTATCATGTTATAACCAGCCAAGAGGGCAGTTTAATTTGTTTGGCTAACCAAGGGGGCACTTTAGCATGCGTTTTTGCTTCCAAAGAGGGCCCTTTAGCACGCTTTTTTTAACAATTGCATGGAATTTGATAGCTTTGTGGATTTAACAATCACTGCACGAGTCATTCATAAATATGATCTCTCCTCCTCACACACACACACACACACACACACACGGTCACGTAGGTGCACAGGGAGACACGCTTGCTGATGTGCAAACCAGACTAGCCGGGACATGAGCAGATGGATGAGTGCTCTTTTACGTCCTCTTCTTCTCATTGCGTCGGTGTGTGTCCACATGCGTGTGTGTGTGTGTGATTTAGCATAGCTCCCACGCCTCGTACAACACTGGCAGAGCAACAGTGCCAAAGTGGGCATCTGGTCTGTGGACTATCACAGTGGAAAGAGAGAAGAGTGAAGAGAGCACGGCCACACACGCATGCATGCACGCACGCACGCACGCAAGCTTCCTTTCCCTCTCTTGGCTGCTAAAGATGCTACAGATCCCAGACTGGTTCTTAGATGTCACATTGTCACAAAAATTAAGTACAAACGTTGCACATTCTGTCCAAAGAGTTGTGCATTTTGTATCAATGGAAAGAAAAACAACACACAGACAAATACACACTCTGGTTTAACATTCTGCCAGAATCAAACTGCGCTGTGCATGTGTCTGTGTGAGAGAGAGCCTGGGAGTGAGAGGGAAAGGTGTGTGTAATTCAGTGGACAGCTTCCAGGTAGTGAAGGGGTCAAACTCTGGCACAGGACCTAGGCTGCAGGCCACTAACATCACACACACACACACACACACACACACACACACACACACACACACACACACACACACACACACACGCCAATGCATGAGCTGGTATCTATCTGCATGAGGACATTCATTGATGCGATTAATCTCCTTTAGCATCTCATGCTAAACAGACATGGGTACAAATCTCAACTCTCAAATCTCAAATCTCAAAAGGTGAGGAAGGTCAAAAAAGGTCAAATAGTACAAATCAAATTAATGAAAAACAAAATACTAAATAATGCAATTATAATAAGTGCTCTTAACTTAACTTAACAGTTGAAGTGATCCCTGACTGGATGCACTCCAACAGTGCAGCTTTAGTGACCAATCAAATGATTAAATAAATGATTACAACTCTCGTCTGTATGTGCCTTTTGAATATGTTTTAGAACATCCAAAAACAGAAATATCCCCACAAGTTCATAAAGATTTTTCAAGTGTACAGTAAACACACACACACACGCACACCTACAAGTGTACACACACACTAGTAGTATGCAACCTCACTGACCCTCAAAACATCTCTCCACAGGATGAAATGTCATCCACCACCAGCTAGTACATTTTTACTTAAAAAACTTTTATTTTTATTTTTTTTCCTCCCCTGCTCACCTTTGAGGGTCCATCAACCACTTTGAGTGGAACCTAAGCTCAGCTCAGGTTTCATTAGGCAATGTCATTGTTTTGATAATAATTCAGCTCAGTGGGAGCCGGTTTGGCTGACGTTTAAAGGTTTACCCCCCCCCCCGAAGACATACGTGTGAACACTGGGGGACACGATGAGTGCGGGGATGAACGTAATATGAGCACAAACGGTGCCACACAAAAATATTGTATATGGAAGAAACAGGGGAAAATGCAGATGCAAACACATTGTTTTTCAGACAACAAAACTACACACTGCTGTAACTATCAAGTGTGCAAGCAAGTAGTTATTTTCAGCCGGCTAGACTAAATTACCTAACTTGGTCTGCCTGTCAGACTGTTGTTTTGCTTCCTTTGTATTATAATGTTATATCATTGCATATTGAAAGTAGACAGTGATGGAAATGCTATGTTTTTGCAGCGCATGTATTCCTGAGCCGGGTGTACACAGCACAGGGCTCGACACAAAACCAGCGTTCAAATTTAAATTAAATGGAAGCACATTCATAAGGAAAAGATGACGGTGTCTGTTCTTTTTATACGCCCTTGTCTTTTTCCAACATTTAACCAACATTGAGGCTGAAGCTGACAGGAATGCTGGTTTTGCTGGCCTCATTCCCGGGATAAAACTTTACCTACATTGAAATTCTGACCTGATAATCATGCTACATGGGTCACAAAGGCAATAAATGCGATTCATTGGTCAAACTCTAGCTCATTTACACATTCGATTGTAACAGTGAAACTTAATTATTCGTGTTCACTTCAATATTCACATATTCACTGAGGGCACAATCTGGCTCAGCTGCTGAATATGTTGAGCTTGGTAGTAGCTAGTAACCTAAGCAAGTTTGTGGTGATAGCACTTAGAGCACACTTACAGTACTGTAAACCTTTTCGATTATCATTTCTATTTCTTTTTTATAAAAGTACATTTGACTGTTTGGTCAGAGTGCTGAAATGTAGCATGATGATGGGTCCATAACCGACTGTCTTCACGTTGTCATGCCTCATATAAAGTAGGATCAAATCTAGAGATCAAAAAATGTGTAGATGGATAGATATGTTAGAAAAATGAATAGTTAGTAGTAAATCATTATCTACAGATGTATACTATGCATAATTCAAGTGTTAGTGCTCATCTTTCAAACTATTATTTGTTGTGAAAAGTGCAAACACTGATTTCCTGCATCGTTGTACCTGATAGTTTACATCTGAAACTTTTGTGATATGTTACAAAAAACAAAACAAAAAAAAACGGTATATTTTTTTAATCTTCTGCTCACAAGCATGGATTATTCTGCCTCACAATAAAATACTTTTGGAGCATTTTTCATCTCCAGTTCTAAAATGACAGATTGGAACCACCACCCCACCAAACCTGGTTGCAATTTCCCTCTGTTTGTTTAATTAAACCTGTAATTTTTCATCTGACTTGTGGCACCAACGAGTGGTCTGACTTCAGTACACTTCCGTGTGTTCCATTACAGTCACAGATGTGAGTGGGAAATGCAGTCAGAGGCAAACTCTGAACTGGAGACACGACAGAGTGGACTGCCACGGGTCTGCAGTGCTCACCATTGACCACCAGAGGGCGGTCGGTACCCACAGATATAAGTCACTATTTTCTAATTCAAATCGTCTCTGGGTATTTTAGGTCAACAGAATATTAATATTAAACTGACAGACTTTTTTTCAATTGCGCATTGTGTACATCATGTTATATTTATCATCTCTCATCTCTATCTAATGTGGGTCATATTATGGTTTTTGTTTTATGATGGAAATTTGAACTCTTTAATTACATAGGTGCACACTTTCTCTTTAGGCCCAATAAAAAGGTAAGTTTAAGAAGGTAAGTTTAATCATAAAAGGGTCTTTTTTCAAGTCACTGATATATATATAATGTATATGTTTACATAGCCTCCACTGTACAGACACGCCCGTCCTCACTGGGGAGGACTGGGAAAAAGGTGGTTTACTTTCCCAATAGCTCACAGTCCTCTAGGCAGCTGTGGGTCCATCACTATTATTATGTCTGACAATGTTAGGCTGGTGTTGTCCCTTTGCCACCTTTGGTGGATTTGAAGGCTGTATAAATTGTCTTTGATAAAGTTTCCAAAAGTGGTCCGCTAGGATCTGGCTGTGTCTCCATCTTCTTCGGCCAACGGGTTCTGAGTCACCATGCGCTGCCTGGGGAAGGGAGGCCTCCTGCCGCCTCCAAAAGAAGCAAATTTGGGGTCAC
The DNA here is from genome assembly GCA_903171835.1 of Mullus surmuletus. Lineage (NCBI taxonomy): Eukaryota > Metazoa > Chordata > Actinopteri > Syngnathiformes > Mullidae > Mullus > Mullus surmuletus. Next base: position 526,164 of record CAESWR010000249.1, on the reverse strand, counting down.
GGGTTCTGGATCAGCCAGGTCTGATGACACATACCCCAGGCAATTTGAGTTGAGGATACCTTAAATTTCTATGAAGTTGACAGTGTTGACTACCTCCTCTATAACAGTTTGTGCCCCCAGTGTCACTCGTAATGCCGTTGTAATAGATCGCACCTCCGTCTCCAAAAATCCTCCAAAACAGGGAGTGTTTGGAGGGTAAAACTTGAACTGGGTCTTCCCTTTACCCAACTCCTCCTTGAATGCACCAGCCCTTCGGACCGCTCTGACACCATCAACTTATTTACTATGGTAAATCCACCTCTGCCAATGGACCCCAGAACATTGGGCGATAAATGGACAGACGACAAAAAACAAACAAACAAAAGGTCTACTGGATCGAAGGACAGAAAACCCCAAGTGAAAAGAGGAAGGCACGAACAAAAGAAACATTTGGCTGCGATCCCAGAGAAGGGTGTGTGTGTGCATGTGAGTGTGAGCGAAAGCGCCGGCTGGTCTGTCTCCTGTACACAGGGGGCCCATACAACCCTGATTAGAATGCACACATTTCTCAAAAATAATGCGTTAAATCCAACTTTTTCCCGTTTTTACCTGCAGGTAAAGCAAGATTTCAAACAACATATACTGTAATTTGTAATAATTTTCAGTGCTGGACAATTCAGTGTGTTGGTATAAATACCAATGTGCTTTGGTTTATATTGCCACTTTTAACGCTGTGTGTGTGTGTGTGTGTGTGTGTGTGTGTGTGTGTGTGTGTGTGTGTGTGTGTGTCAGTGTGTGTGTGTGTGTGTGAAGCTATTGAGCTAGTCTCTTTGTTTGTGAGCATCTCTGCATGTGTGTGTTCACATTTTCAAGATAAAGTGGAGGTAACAGAGGGAGGCAGAGCCAACAGAAAAGTTAGAGCGAATGAGGGGACGAGAGAGGGGAAACTGTGTGTTTGTGTGTGTGTGTCATATAAAGTACCTTGAAAGGACACTTGAAATAGTCAGGCAAAATATATATAAAAAAATATTTGGAAAATGACCTCTTTTATCTGCCCACAGTTGATCTTCTTCTCCAGCTTCCAACATCAGGTTCTGTTTTGACATGGCCAACCCACTCATTGACCAGCTGCTCTGTGTATTGCCTGTAGGCAGCATCCTGTGGCATGGTCTGTAATGATGCCAGAATCTTGGAGTAGAGAATCCACAAACGTCACTTTCCGTTTGACTGTTTGCAATCCAGCAGTTATTGTTAACACTTGCTGTTATCTTATTATACTAAACTGTGCTAACATACGTGGGCAGGTTAGCTTCAACTACAAACCACAGACTGTACAACCAAACCTCTGAAAGATGGCTTCCATCACAGACCATACACAACAGACTTTTGAAAGGCCAGGGTTGAGCAACATCCCTTCCTCTTTTCTTTTTAGCTGCTTTTTTCCCCTTAAAAGTCTTTGGTTTTAGCTAAAGATTAATCGGTATGCACCAGCTGCTGTTGGGGAAGTATTTTTTAGGACACGGTGGTAAAGATGTATATTTTTAAGAATTCTGATCTCCCGCCGTGAACAGACACATACAGGTTCTGGTCGAAATCATGGAGAATCACTTTGCTTTCCGCTTATTTCTTCATGCAGCTGTTTTAGTCTTTCTGCCGACACATCACTCCATGATTCTGCTTTTATCAGCAAGCAGCTCAAATCGACCTACATCTCTTTTTTTTCTAGTTTATCAAAAGCAAGTGTGCTGAAAAACAATTTATCTTTTTGACTTAAGCTTTTTAACTTTCATTCTCAGTGAGCTCTGGTGTAGTGTGAACCCAGCAGCCAGTAGAGGGTAGCATTGCTACTTCTCCTGTGACCTAAATGTTGGTTTACAAGCATCTCTGTTGGACTGGATGGTGAAAGTCAGGTGATGTTTGTCATTGTTGGATTTTTGTGGGTTTCTGAAAGTAAGTGATGCTTTAATGAGACAAACGAGAAAGATACTGTTCACGTGAAGGGAGGAACATCATCTCCAATCTGAGCCAAGTCAAGGTCTACCATCTGCTAAATGATATCAAATAAAAATCAAACATTGAATTATTTTTAAGAATGTCATTTTCAGACTCTACTCAGAACTAGTAAGAGCCACTGTGTCCACTGCTTTTGTCGTTTCTGACTTTGCATTTCACTTTTCACACGAGGTAACATGTATGGCAATCCCACTGTGTCACTAGTTAACTAGTTGAATTAATCTAGCTCCAATACCTCACTAGTGAGTAAAATGTGTGTGTCACTAGGGAACCTGTTGCTCTTTTGGGCCTTATTTGTTCACTAGTGGGAGAACTAGAGACCTTAATTCATGATTGACTAATTAACATTTCAAGTTTTTGCAGCTCACTTGTGAACAAGGGTGTGTTTTTGACATGTGATATCAAGGATACATAATAAATACTCACTCAGCTTTCCATACGGGTCACATTATTTTTGGGCTTGTTTTCTGAAGTGTAGTTGCTTATTTGGGCGTGTTCCCAGCTCTATGATAAGTTGTCAAGCAGATATTTTCGATGCTATTTAAATGTAGGATAATTCATCCTCCCTTTTTCCTCTGTCCCTCCCAAGCGGCAACCTTCCGGTCTTGTGAGCGAAGCCAATGCGGAAGTACCAAAACATTGCAGTACCACCAGCGACCGGTAGGGGGTGGCTCCAAAACAGAGCAACTTGCATTTACCCCCATGTTCAAATGCCAGACTTTGGGCCGAATATCAGGCCAGTTTCCCCTGGCTCCACATACTTTTTTGGTCATCTCTTAGATCTGCTCTCTGTGCACACTGTGAAGGGGGGGGGAACAATTCTGAGAGTTTAGTTTAAGATATATTTACATTTTAAAGTCTGCATAAATTAGGCCGGGGCTATTTGAGTGACAGCTCTCGTCCCCCTCTGCCCCGCTGCAAACACGGACTGAACACTCAGAGTCCAAACCTCTGATTATTGGTGATTGACTGTTTTTATGTCTCTTCAGCTCTAACCTGGCTGTTTGAGTGTCCAAGCTCACTCAATTGTTTGTCAGTGCAGGAGCCACTTTATTGCTGCAGACTAAAATTAACTGTAATTTCTCCTGTTTCTGGGTTGTAGTTATTCAAAGATGGGATCTTTTGCAGTCCCTGTTGCACTGTTTATGACACTTGTTTGAATGTCCTGGCTTAAGTCACTTCTTACTGCCTTTCTTGATTGCTGAGAGATATATCTAAACTGAAAGAAGGAAGTTTTTATTGGGTTCTATTCTATGACATATTGGTTTGAGGTCCTGTAACTACAAGAAAAAAGGAAGAGTGCATAAAACAAATAATAAATGAAGACTTTGTGAATTCAGGATGATATTTATTTGTGTGTGCAAATTTGAATGATCTGAGATTTACTATATATAATGTACTTGGTAAATCAGTCTATATTTCATATCCCACCTGTGTTCTAATGTTAAATAATGTTAAAAGGTGGTTTAACTCTCTCTTGTGGTCATTGTCCTGAAGCTCAGGGGAAAAAACAAACAAACTGTACTGTGGGTACAGTTTTGCAAAACTGCGCACATTTCTGTCAACATGGATGTGGATCTGTACCAACAGTTTAAAATCTGTCCCCATAGAGTGTAAGACCGCGCACACAATTTATCTATTTTTCTCTTCCCAGAACCTAGGGGGGCTTGGTAGAAAAAGTCCCTTGTTTTGGGCTTGTTTTCACAGGCCTGGTTGCTTATTTGTCTCACGAGATCTCTGTGTGGCATCCCTTACATAAATATCTACATTGTGACTACTTAAAGGGTAATAGCAGTTGTTTTACAGCACATAACTGTCAGATAAAAGACAGAGAGTTTACTTTTACACATTGCATAGACACTCAAGCACTTCTAGTCAGGACACCTGCTGCTGATGCTGCTGTGGTTTGGAGACTGAAACTTTTCCTCCTGCCAAAAGCTGACCACATCGTCCTTCCATCAGTCACTGAATGCTTTACAGTTTTTTTCTGAATGCTTAAACCCTAACCGTGATTCTTATAGCACAATTTCTAAAACTATTAATATTTATAGCAAAACCTCTCACTGAGTTTGCAAAACTAAAAACACAAACACTGCTTTGCACTCAGTTTGTAATTTTGTAACACACACTTTGCAAAACTATAGGTGTAATCCACTGCACAGCACTCTTTTTGCAGAACTGTAAACACAACTCACTGCACTCAATTTCCAAATGATCAACACACTCCTAGCAAAACTATACACATGTAGGGCTATTATTTACACTATTTTGTCTACTGTCACATATGAAAACCATTTGAGATAATTAGTTCACTTTGCAATCAGCCTAAGAACTATAAATAAGCCACAGGTAAGCTGTCCATGTGGAGCACAATGGAGGGAGCAGGAAGAGTGAGAAGAGTGAGAATTAGAGGAGGCCATGGAAGAGGACGTGGAGGTGAAGAAGCGAGAGGGAGAGGACAACAAGGAGAGGGAGATAAGAGTTAGAGGAAGAGGACAAGGAGGAGCAAGAGAAGGACGAGGAGGGCGAAGAGGAAGGGTAAGAAGAGTAAGGAATAGAATTACTGATGACATCAGAGCTACAATAGTGGAACACGTAGTGAACCATGGAATGACCCTGACGGAAGCTGGCCAACGGGTTCAGCCTAACTTGAGCCGCTACACAGTAGCAATCATCATAAGGACATTTCGAAATGAGAAGCGGTTAGTACAGTCACTTTGCACTAAGTTTTGTAGCACTGCCATACTCTAATGAGAAACACAATACCATACATGTAAAAACACTGAAATTGTTACTTTACAGAATTGCTAGGCGTCCAGATGCTGGGGGCAGAGGAAGAATGTTCACTGAAGTACAAGACACCCATATAGTCAATATGGTGATTGCAAATAATGGCTAGGAGAAATACAGCCGCGCATGATTTAGGATGACACCACCTTTCAAAACATACACAATGTGAGCATTTCCGTATTATCCCGTGTACTTGCCTGCAACAGAATCCGAATGAAACAAATCTACAGAGTCCCTTTTGAAAGAAACAGTGAACATGTAAAACAACTGCAATATGACTATGTGCAGGTAAGCTATAGTATCATTGGTACTGAATCTGGAAGTGGATACTGTAGTGCTGTGCATGGGCCTGCTTGTTTTGTCTTTTCCAGAGAGTGACGGAGCTAGAGGCAGATACCATGGGTCATGAGCTGCTTTTTGTGGATGAGGCAGGTTTTAACCTCACTAAAACAAGAAGACGTGGCAGGAACATTTTTGGACACCATGCCATAATCAATGTCCCAGGACAAGGTGGTGGTAACATAACTATGTGTGTAGCTATAAGTCAAAATGGCGTTGTTCACCATCATGCAACTCTAGGCCTGTATAACACTGCACACATGATTGCATTTCTGGACACCTTACATGACATGCTCACTAATGTTCAGAGACCAGAGGCCTGTACTACGAAGCTGGATTAACACATCCAGGATCTGCGACAACTCGCTCAACTTCACCAGGGGCCTCATGTACTAACAACTACGTGGATTTCACACTAAAGCGTACGCAAGAATCCCCCCAAAAAATTTCTGGATGTATCAATAAGTGCGAGCGCCGGAATCCACGCACCTTTCCTTGATACATCCCACTCAGTATGGAATTGAGCACACATGTTGGAGCGGCTGGGCCCGCCTTCGCCACGCCCACCTATAAACCTTTAAATGGGGGTCTCAGCTGTTCGAGGTCAGGCTGAAAATGGCTAAAAAAAGGAATTTTGCTAATTGTGAGTTGGAGGTGTTGGTCGGGGAGGTGGAGGAGAGGAAGACCATCTTGTTTGTCAGCCTGAGCAGTGGCGTCACAACAAGAGCAAAAAGGTACGAGTGGGACAAGGTGTGTGAGAGGGTGAACGCGGTGGGTTCCGAGCAATGGACCCCGGGGCAGGGAGAGGCGCACCTCTCACACTTTGAGCAGAGGGTGGCGGCAATCATGAGCAGCGCCGTGGTCGAGGGGATCGTGCCCGCCACCCACGCCGACTCAGAGAGCTTAGAGGGTAAGTGGAGTGTCCATTTGTTACTCACATTTCCACATGCTTTGCCATAGATGTAAACGCAATAATAACACAGAATTAGCCATTTAAATTAAACCATACTTTAATTGTTAACAGAAATCTATGTGTCTGGCACGCCGCCAGGCGTCCCCGCTGAGTCCCGCCACAGGCCACAGAGTCCCGCGTCAGCGAGGACGAGCGGCATTCGGGCCAGCCCGTGCCCCGGCCCTAGCGCCAGCGGCTCCATGAGCGGCGTCTGGCCCAGTCCGTGCCCCGGCCCCAGCACCAGCACCAGCGGCTTCTGGCTGTTCTTCTCTCTAGCGCTGGTCGCAACTCCTGCCACAGCTGCAGCAGGACAGCCCGGGGAAGCCGGAAACGGCTCACCAGCCACTCATCGTCATTGTTGAGCAAGTCCTCCCTCTCGGCGAATCACCGCTCCCTCCTCAGTGCTCCGTTAGCAATGTCCTCCAGCAATGCCAAAAGAGCCATTGTAGAAGGTTTCATGTTCTGCACAATAGTGAAGGCTGTTTTATAGCCACACAGGTGATGGTAACAGGTGATTGTGTTGATGGCGGATTTGTGCACGGTTGTCAAATAGTGACAGTCACTAACAGGCTGGACTGGCAGTCGGACAGACATTCCCCGGTGGGCCGGTGGGTCAGTGGGCGCAGGAGAACACTTGCGGTGCAGTGGTTTGTGTCACATCCAACGCAGATTAAAAAGAAGTGGTCGGACGTCAAGCGGCCAGACAGGTGGGGGTCAGAGAGAGGAGCTCACACACGCCGCCCCCCGCGCTGACTCCCAGAGCCTGGAGGGTAAGTGGGGGGTCCAATTCGGACTACAACAGTCACACATGCTTTGCCATCGATGTAAACGCAAGAACAACACAGAATCAGGCATTTCAATAAACCCATTTTGTTCATGATCAACAGAAATGTATGTGTCGGCAGCCCACCCGGACTCGCCAGCGCATCCTCTGGCCCACCCGAACGCAGCGGGAGGGTCCTCACACAGGCAGTCCTTCAGTCACAGAGGAGATTGTACGTGGAGTCTCATGCATC
>CAESWR010000249.1:496798-508560 GCA_903171835.1 Mullus surmuletus | reverse complement strand
GTGCATAAACATACAGTCCAGGCACATTGGAAATCTTGTTGCGGGGTTCTACGAGTCACAGAAACGTATGTATAAATATACAATTTACCACACAGAGTATAAAAAATATGAAAAATATAAAATATACAAATATGCAGAAAACCTGTATGTCTCTCTCTATGCGAGAGAAAGAGAGAGAGAGAGAGAGAGAGATATGCAGTGTTGCTGTATTGCACTGATGTGTTTTCACATTTGTCAGGGGGAGGCAGTGAGATTGCGAATTTATCACAGAAATATTGCACATGATTAAGGTGAGGTAGTGTCTGGTTATTTTACAGTGTTCATTGTTTTTTATTTTCCATCAGTCTGACTGTGGCTGGGAAAAAGCTGTTGAAGAATCGGGTGATGATGCTGTCCGCTCTGCTGTGTCTCAGGTTGTACCTGCAGCGCTTGTGTCTGAGCAGAGGGTAAGCAGGGTGGAGAGAGTCTCTGATGATTCCCTCTGCTCTTTTCATACAACGCTACTCATAGATAAAATCCATGGTCGGAAGTTTTGTCCCAATAATCCTCTCCGCAGTCCTTATGACTCTCTGCAGAGCCTTCCTCTCTGCCTCTGTGGTATTTCCATACCAGACAGTGATGCCTGCGGTGAGTATGCTCTCTAGTCCTCTGTAGGCCTGGGTGAGAGGGCGATGGTTCAGTCCAACTTTCCTGAGTAGCCTGATGAAATAAAGTCTTTGCTGGGCTTTTTTTCACCGTGGCTGTGGTGTTACGGGTCAAGCTCAGGTCAGATTTGACCTGCAGTCCAAGGAATCTGTAGCTGTCAGCGCTCTCCACCTCAGTCCCTTTGATGAACAGAGGCTGTAGAGTGCAATTTAGGATAAAATGATCACATTCTCAACACTTGAAATTTGAAATGTTTCAGGTTTTCCACCATATGACGTCATGAATCCATTTTTGGCCAAGGGATCATTTCACATCATATTCTTAGCTTCCACAAGGCAGTGTTTGGTAGGTTGCTCTGCTCATATGAAATAGAAAACCGACATAAATGTGATATTTAGGATATCAGATAATGACCTGCACAAAGAAAATGCAGAAAATCAATGCTCTTGTCAGAAATGACATTTTCCAGACTCCACTATTACTGATACACTGACACTTGAAATATGGCATTTCATTGATTTTGGGCTTGTTTTGCAAAAGGGACATCATGCAAAGAAACTGGCATTTGAAGGGTTAAAATCATAAAAGCAAATACTTCTTTTATGCTAATGACAAGAGCTGACTTTGGTTAAACACCTTATGCAGTGAAAGTATCAAAAGAAATAATTTACACATAAAAAATCCTTCATGAGAAGTTCATGGCCAAAGTAACAAATGTGTGTGTTTTAGAAAGGTGACCAGAGGGCTATTTGAAAAACAATGAATCACCTTACACATATACATAGCACAATTAAACAGGATTGTTATGGGACTCAAAATGTTAACTTTATTGTTATTAGGCACAATAGATCAATAATAAATATAACACAATGAACCAAATATATCAGAAGGCGTTTCCTTGCGTCTTTCTCATAGTTTTACGCTAGCCTATAAAAATGAAATAAAATTCCTGAAATTATGGCTTTGTGCCCCAGGTGGCCACCCCTATGAAAAATGTCTGCATGCACCCCAGACCCCTACAGCAGATTTGAGCTCTGATGGAGACAGGTATTTTGGAAATGTATGCATACAATTTGAATTATTTTGTGTTTTTCACATATTTCTACTTGTGGTTGTAGTATAGTAACTACCAGTGCTTTTTTCCCCTCCTTGTGTCAGCCTTTCTGCTCTATTTTCCACAGGACTGACAATGTCTTGAAACCTTTGGCCAATATATAGACGCACTTTTCAGGTCTTCTTTCCCACTTTTCAGAAAGTGAGCGTCAGTTCATGATGTTGCCTCATCGGAGAGCCAAAATCATATGACCCATATTGCCAGAATGCAGGGGTGGACTGGGACTAAAAAAACCAGAAACAACCAAGGCGATGTTAATGTCAAAATACTTAAATCTTAACACTTACCTTCCAAATGATAGCAATAGCACCGATGTTGATTGATGTTGTGGTAAAGCAACACTTCATAACATTTGAGCTCAGCATAACACGGCTGCCCTTGAAGAGTTACCATTCTTTCGCAGTGAGGTTGAGTCAGGACCAGTGAAACACCCAAAGTCCAGAGCCCAGAGAAGGGGGGATAGATTTTTGGCTGGGCAGAACAGCGACGAGGTTGGGCGGCCTAGTCAGGGTCTGGATTTTCACATTCCTGCTGATGTTGCAGCATTGCAGCGAGCAGACCCACATCTGAAGCCATGGTTCACAAAGGTCGCAGGGGTCGAGGGTGCACGTCAAGGCATGGCAGAGGGCTTAGGTGAGGTGAGCTATGTGATAAAACAGGGCATTCTGTGCCAGCGTAAGGGCCAGCTGGAGGTTTTAGCTTTGCCAAAAAGCCTCACACAAAAGGTCATGGAGCTAGGTCACACGATCCCATGGGCGGGCCACCTGGCATTCCAGAAGACACTCAGCCGGATCGGCAGCCGGTTTGCATGGCCGGGTATGTATACCGACGTCAAAGACATTTGTGCTTCATGTGACATTTGCCAGTTGACATCACTCAGTGGGGTGACACAGGCGCAGCTTCAACCGTTGACACCCCATTTGATCGAATAGGCATGGATGTCGTGGGGCCCCTTGAGAGAAGTGCTCCAGGCAACAGGTACGTCTGGGTAATTTGTGATTATGCTACACGCTATCCTGAGGTTTTTCCCCTTAAATCTGTGAAAGCTAGGCAAGTGGCGAACTGTCTCCTGCAGCTGTTTTCAGGGGTTGGCATCCCAAGAGAGGTTCTCACTGACTGTGGCACAAACTTTCTCTCCAAACTATTGGGACAGGTTCATCAGGGGGGTAAAAACATCAAAACCACCCCGTACCACCCCCAGACAGATGGTCTGGTCGAAATATTTAACCAGACGCTGAAGAACATGGTGCGTAAATTTGTATCTCTTACAGGATCAGATTGGGACCAATGGCTGCCTTTCCTGCTGTTTGCGTATCGGGAGGTGCCACAGGTATCCACAGGATTTTCTCTTTGAATTGCTGTATGGTCGTCAGGTGAGGGGCCCACTTGATCTCCTGAAAGAGCATTGGGAGTCTCCACAGACTATAAAAGACAATGTGGTGGCATACGTGATAAAAATGCGAGACCGCTTGCAGCAGATGACAACACTGGCACAGGAACACATGAGGACTGCACAAGCCAACCAGAAGACATGGAACGATAAAAGATTAATGGACAGAATCCTGTATCCAGGCCAGAAGGTGTTGCTGTTGCTCCTGTTGGAGAAAAAAGTTGGAGCAAAAACCGAATTGAAGGCATGGCCTTCAATTAAGCACATGCTCCTTCTCCTGCGTGTTCTATCGAATCTTAAGATTAAGCCAGGAATCATTCTTTGCCATTCGGAGTCACCGTTCTACTTTTATTAAGCAGTGGAACATTAACTGGTTACAAGTCTAACCTCGAGGAGGGAGAGAGAGTGCACAACCAGTACAGCAACATGGCCTGCCTTCCTCTCTCTCTCACTCTGTCGCCCTGCGATAACATTTATACTCTATCTAGCGGAATGTGTGTTTGTCCAGATGCAGGGGAAAGACAGCAAGTCTGCTGGTCTCCTCCGTTGTTGTCAATGATCCTCCTTACATGGGTGGTCGTAAAGTCACCCCCCTTCTTGGTTCAAACACATTCACACCATCCTACCCTTCCTAACCTATGTAACATATGTTTAGAGTCAATCATTGTGAAGTTTTTTAGGGTTTATTGGTGTTTAGGTAAACAACTGGTCATCTGGTTTGTCCCTTATCCGTTTCCCTCCTTGGTCATAAAATCATTAACATTCTTTAGCTTTCCCCCCTCATTCTGCCTTTACTTTAATTTTTTACTCTTTCACTCCCCACCAGTGACAGTAGGCTGCTGGCCAGATGGCAGGGGCCCTATGAGATCACCAAACACCAAACTTCATGTGCCGGACAAGCTGAAGAGGTATCAGTGCTTCCATGAAGGAGTTTCAGGAGCCGGTGTCGCCGGTGCAGCAACCTGTCCGGCAGCATTTTCTCATCCGTACTGCCACAGATGAGTTGGAGGGTGAGCAGTCGTTTCCCACAAACATCTCTGACCCTGCTGAGGTGAATGTGTCCCATCTACGTCCTGACCAGCAGAGAGAGATGACAGCTTTGCTGGACCCAGAGCTCTTCCAAGAGGCCTGGCTTCACTGCTATATGGTCAAGCACAAAGTCATGCACAAAGAATGCTGGGGTGAAAATAAAGAAAATTGATGCATTGGACCTCATGGTATTCTCCACATTCTCTGCATGGCCAACCTCAAAAGAGGCATTGCATTATCGCTAGCATATGTACGTATACTCATGATGATCCAGAGCATTGGTAAAACAGGAGGTTTCATTTCATGTTTCGACTTCAGAAGTTTGTATCTAAGGTTAATGGTTGGAGTTTCATAGTTCGTACTAGTGATGGAAATTTCCATCCCAAGTACGATGCGATAAGCATCTTGATAAGTATGCTAAGGTACGATATAGTAACAATTCACATGAGACACCTACTGGTTCAATGCAATAAGATTTATCTTCCTACCATGATGCAGTCACAATGCAATCACGATTCAATACAAACTAATGAGAATGCAAATCTGTGTAGTAGTATGGTGAGGCAAGCTATGGATTTTTTGTTCATCTGTCTGTTACGTGTCCACAATGGAGCCGACTCAGATGCAGAGTCGTTTCCAGGAAGGGTTTATTAAACAAAGTATCAACTTAAAATCACTGTTTCCAGGAAACTTAATTAAACACAGTAACAACAGAAAATCTCTTGAGACAAACAAAGTATCAACAGAAAGTATTAAACAGAAAATCACTATAGAAATGGGAAAAAACAATACAGGGGTCAAAGTTCAACTAAGGATAGTGACTAGGCACCAAAAAACGTACAAGACCAGTAGACGTTCGCTGACGGCACAACACGAGGCGAGAGACAGGGGAACCGGGAGAGCAAAGGGAAATCATCTCGCGCCGGAGAGAAAGGGCGAGTAGCTTAAGAAGTCAGTTGATTGTGCAGAACGAGCTGCAGGTGTGCCTGATCAACACTTCCCAGGCTCGCCCCGCCTCTCTGCACTCACTCTGCAGGGGAGGGGGAGCGAAGTCAGCCCAGAACCACAACACTGTCATCTTTGCCAGAATACCGGTGGAAAGAAGGAAGCTAGCGTGGCATGAGCAGTAACCTACATGTGTTTCCTCTTCACTGGAGGCCACGGTAGTCTGCCCGGTAGTGACACGTGTCACTAGGCACTGAATATCAAGATCCGGCTGATTACCAGATCGACCGCAACAAATAGTCTGCTCGTGAAAAACAACTTGAATAAAAATAGAAGTGAATTGACTGAAAATAATCATTTGAAAAATATATATATTAAAAATGAATCGGATTTTGCCGATGCAAAGCTATAACAAGGCGATGCATCTTGGTTTCTGCTTCGCCCCTTTGTCTAGTCTCGTCTCGTCTACTATCTTACGCTGAGAGACTCTCTCCGCTCTGCTCTCCAAACTAAAAATCATGTATTTGATCAACTGGTCTCTCAACGCAATTGACACCATCATCTTGACGAGAAGCTTGGGATCTGGCGAGCCCACTTGTCCTGCCGGAATATGATGGACACATGGGAGAGGTGGGCGAGTCGTGTGCCTGGCGGCTCTTTTCATGGAGGACATTGAAGATGTCCACTTATTTGGAACCATGATTACAGGTCTTTTGCTGTATGGATTAGGCATTGCCCTGGTTTATCAACAAATTAAGGATACGGCGACAGCTGTCCAAAGCCCCACAAAGCTGGCCATGATGATTGAAGCGGTGGGCAGAGCTGTTGGCACCCAGACTGTGGTTGCGATAATATGGACAACATCTTGGAGAAGCTTACGGCTTTGCATTGGAAAATGGTTCGATTTGGAGATCGGAATGGACAAGGAGAGTAGTCGAGTAAATTGAATATGGCTACTCGCCCAAACAACCCCAATCTCATCTGCTTTTCACTCCCTCAACCAGCACTGAACTTGGCCAAGGCCTCTTCTGGATCAAAAACTCCACTGGAAGAACACCGCAGCGAGATGCTCTTGCATTCCTTCCCCACTCTCCCCAGACACCTGCTGATTGTTGATTCTGTCTGACCTGATCAAGGCTGACCCATCGCTACTGATTAGGACACCAGCCAAAGCCAATGTCAGATATTCCAGCAGCAATGGACTCCTGATATAAGGGACCTTTTCATCAATGGTTATTGGCCAGCCTCCATGAACACTTCCACACTTTACACCATGGACCTCCTTAACTCTTATCAGGATCTCAAGGTCATCACTCCGGGACTGTCCAGAAAGCGGCTGGAGCATTGTACAAAGTGTGGAGGGAGGGTAAGTGTAATTATTCTTCACCTTATAAGAAAAGTTATTTTCAAACCAAGACACTGCTTTCGTGGAAATGCAAGGTACTCTTGTTACGTGTTCTTTTGTTGGAATTCTTATTGGTTGATTGATTGATTGATTTACTTATTAAGTTAATGGATGAAAATTCTCTTTCTTTTTTCCTCAGATCGGAGAAAGACTTGTTAGTGTAAAACTGTCCTATTTTGTATCAAACTAGAAGAATCTGTCACATTATTGTATGATTATATTGCTATCGCTTTCATTCAAATAATGTTTTTAATGTGTGTCACAGACACAGGGAAGAGGCACATGTGGGGTCTCGCAGTGGTCAGCGGCAAGGGAGACTTCCAGGAGGGCGTCCAAACTGGATGAAGAGGGGATGGAGGTTGTCTTCTGTCGCCACCGTGTGCTTCTGAAAGCTCTAAACTTGTGCAGGAGGGAGATATTTGCCTGCCCTATGTTTCTTCAAAGCCAGAGTTCTTTGCTATGGATGTGGCATGCAAACTGGCCATACCTACAAGGGCTTACAAACATGAAACGCTTCCTCATCAACCGCTCGTTCCATGCGTGCACTCCGCCGCAGGTGACACTGGTTGCTGATTGATTGCCGCAACCAGCCCTCAGCCAGACCCAGCACACCTGATTCCACTCTTCCCATATACTCCTCAGCCTACATAAACGTTTGTTCTTCACTCATTCGCTGCCAGATCTTCCCGAAGATTCACCTGATCCTACTGGTTGCTGAGGTCTGGCTTGCTTGTGCGAGACTGCATTCTGACACCTGAATTTTTCCTCCCGCCAAACAGCAATAAATTCTGCCTGTTCTGATAACCTTTCTCCAGCTTCCTCATGTTGTGCATTTGAGCCCCGACTCTACCGAGCCGTAACAGAAGATCTGGTCATGGAACTGGGCTCAGCCAACACAACCAACCCAACCCAAGCTCCACTTCCTGCCCCAGGGCTGATGCTTCTCCAGGCCCAGGGGAGGGTCCTGGCTGACCACGCTCGCCTCCTCCAGGAGGCATCTACAGCGGTCCAGTCCCTCAACGACCGACTTGAGGCCCAGAATACAGACCAGCAGCAACGAGCCACCCAGGTGGAGAGCCTCATCACCACGACCCAGGCCCTGATGGCACAGGTTGCCGCGCTGGTTACATCTGCCTCCCATCCTTCCGTTGTGGATGATCAGCCCCCAGTGCCACCAGCTGCTCAGCCCCCTAGCCATTCAGTGGGGGAGCCCCGTGAACCCCACTTGGCCAGTTTTCGACCATCCCACCGCTGGACAGGACGTGGGCGCGCCAGGGGAACCGGACTACTGCGGCCTACTCCACTGAGTTTTGCACTCTGGCTGCTGGGAGTGGTTGGAACGATGCTGGGCTGAGGTGCGCGTTCCGCCAGGGGCTGAATGAGACCGTCAAAGACGAGTTGGTCCGGGAGCGCCAGAGGGAGAGGACGCGCCCCCAGACCAGCTCACCCGATGGGGTACGTGTGGGATCACTCCCCACCAACCAACAGCCCGGCCAGGTTCTCCATCACCCTCTCGTGGCAGGGCCACAAATCTCTCTGTCGAGGCCATCATTGACTCTGGGGCAGACAAGAACTTCATAGATGCCCAGCTCGCTCACTCCGCAGCGCTTCCCATCGTCTCCCTAGAGTCCCCCCTCTCAGCTCTGGATCGCCACAACCTGGGTCCCCTCACTCACCGCTCACAGTCCATCTCCATGACCATCACTGGGAACCATGTGGAGGAGATCCAGTTTTACCTCCTCAGGTCCCCTCACTCCCCTCTCATCCTGGGACGGCCTTGGCTCCACATCCCCCATGTCAGCTATGGTGAAGGTCGCATCCTGAGCTGGAGCATAACGTGCTACACACGGTGTCTGCGGTCTGCCCAGAACCCCTCATCGCCACCGTGACCACCCTCTGCCCCTCCAGATCTCATCTGTGCCAGAGGTCTACCACGACCTGGGGGAGGCCTTCAGCAAGGATTGTGACCGCCCTGCCCCCACACCGGCCCTACGCCCTATGAGGAAACTGTCCGGAACACCTACCCTCTCCCCCTCATGAGCTCCAACTTTGAGCCCGTCCTTGGGACCACCATCTTTACTAAGCTGGACCTCCGGAACACCTACCATCTGGTCCAGATCTGTGAGGGGGACGAGAGGAAGACGGCATTCAAGACCCCCCGTGGTCACTATGAATACTTGGTCATGCCGTTTGGTCTCACCTTCTGTGTTCCAGGCCCTCATGAATGATGTCCTCGGGGACATGTTGGACATTTTCATGGTCCTGTACCTTGATGACATCGTGGTGTTCTCCAGGAATGCTAAGGAGCACATCCAGCACGTCCGCCTTGTCATCCAGCGCTTCCTGGAGAACCGCCTCTTCATCAAGGCCGAGAAGTGTATCTTCCACGCTCCCTCGGTGGAGTTCCTGCGGCTCATCACAGTGTCGGTGGGCGGACTTGGCCTGACCCCAAGAAGATCCAGGCTGTCATTGAAGTGGAGACAACCCACCAAGTGGAAACAGCTGCAGTCCTTCCTCGGCTTTGCCAATTTCTATTGGCGATTCGTTTGGGACTACAGCTGGGTGGCTGACCCCCTCACTGCCCTCATCTCCTCTCTGCACCCCTTCACCTGGACACCTGCAGCCAGTGCGGCCTTCATGGACCTGAAGAGGCGCTTCACCTCCGTGCCGGTCCTGGTCAACCCTGTTCCTTCAAAGCCCTTCATTGTGGAGGTGGACGCCTCGGTGTCGGTGGTGTCCTCTCGCAGCAATCTACTGACCAGAAGCTGCACCTCTGCACCTTCTACTCCCGTCGGTACACCCTAGCAGAGGCCAACTACGATATCGGCAACCGGGAGCTTCTGGCTGTCATGGGGGCGTTCCAGGAGTTGCAGCACTGGCTGGAGGGCACTGAGCACCCCGTCACAGTCTGGTCAGACAACAAGAACCTAACATATGGCATGAGAACCCTGGTGATGCATTTGTTTTTTTTTATTCTGTTCATTGAAAAAAATAAATGGAGGTTTTAAGTCTCAAGCCAATTGGGGTCTGTTCAAAATAACTGAAAAAAAACGAGTCTTATACCGAACCCCTACCGAACCGTGACCCTCACACCTAGGTATGTACCAAACCACGGCTTGTGTGTACCATTACCCCCCTAGTTAATAGACGTGCATGGGAAGGATGGCTCACAACAATAATGGCTGACTGGCAGATAAGTTTCCTGTGTGCTCTCTAATCACATTGTGAATGTGTGAACATTGAATTGCAAATGAGCTGCAGACAGATGGTTGACCAAGTACAGACATGCTGTTGTAATGATTATTAAAAAAAACGATTGCCCTTTGTTCCCAGGACATGCAGGCCAGTTTATGTGCTAATGTAAGACAAAACTAACCTGAACATGCTTTACACAGCTATTTTGGAGCAAATTTATCGTGGTTTCTGTACTGTATATCTAATGTCTAGTTTACAGCGAGTTTTGCAATATCGTTTTGTCATCGTATTATTACAACCACTGCTGTTATTTCATGTATGTCTTTGAATTTGTCTGCCGTGAGAGGTGCAGTATGTAAAACTTACGGTTCGCAGTCTGCATGGGGGCCTTCAATCTGCAGTCCATAGTAACAGCAGATGGCCCAGCTTCGCTCCTGGGGTCTGTGTCCTCCGCTGGCTTGCAGGTGCGCTCCTGTTGGTCCTCCCTCTCTGGTTCGTGTTCGGCATCGTCTGCAATGCTTGGCAACAAGATGGAAGACGCCAAGGGCACTGGAGGCACATCCAGCGAGCTGAAGACGCTCAAACTATTTGCCAGTGCTAAGTGGCCAATTATTTGTTGGCAAAGTTCATAATAAGGCCACTCGGAGCGTCTCATGCCGCTCTTGCTCATCCTGTCGTTTATCAGGAAGAATTGTTTTGAGTGCTTTGAGCTTGTTAATGACCTGTCTAGTGGTCCGTTCAAACCAGTGCGCCCTCAAAATGCCGGCGATGTTCCCATAAATCACTGTCCCGCACAGTGCCAGAAATCTGCCACCGGATCTCCTCTTCACCGCAGATGCTGAGCAGCTCATGGACTTCGCGATCTTGCTAGTGCGCTGCCATGATCGATAAAGATTTGCCTGATCGCTATACAAGCTGGATATAAACAGTCGCGTGTAGCGATGTTGTGGCAAATTTGGAGAAATGTACCTTTGTCTCGTTAAGGGTCACCACCGGAGTTATCCGGAAGTCAATCACTACTTGTTGAACAATTGACCTTCAAACATTTTAAAACAATCTCATGTGAAGTAGTGAATTCTTAATACATTGATCTATTTCTAAGTATCACAACACAATCTCTGTATGATAAATGAACGATTTATTGGAAAATAGTAATAATGAACAAAACAAATAACTAATAGCTAACTCAAAACTCTAATAGCAGTGGATAAATGATAGTTGGTCAGCTCTCCGAAGTTATGATGAAGTCAGCGAAATCAGGACGTCCACACGGTAGCTCCAAAAATCAGATGAATCTCTCTCTTTTCGTTGGTCCTTATTTGAAAAATAATGAAAAGGATCTTCTTTACTAGTAGATTTTAGTCATGTTGTTCAAAGTCAGATTTGGAGTTTGAAAGAAAGCGTAAAGATTAACAAAAAAGACTAAAATGTCCCAAAAAGGAATCTTCCTGTTTGCGTGGGTTAACAGGGTAAAATGAGATGAAAGTCTGTGGTGAGCTTTAAATAAGTTATGAGTTTTCTTGAGTTCAATTTGTCAAAATCAAAGAGTCAGTTTAGAGAAGTTGCGGCAAGAAATTTGACATAGGAAAGTTTTGAAGAAAATTCTGCAACGACTCAGAGTCAAAAATACTTAGAACAGAAAACTGGCTCAAAATGTAGATGGGATCAGCTAAAAAGTTGCAAAGAGATTTCAAGTAAGAGCTGCAGAAAAAGAAAATGCAAACGAGGCGCAAAAGAAAAAGCAGAAGATCCAAGAGAAGAGCCAAGAAGCTAGAAGAGGCTAGAGGAGAAAAGAGATAAGAGCGCTAAGAGCATAAGCTGAAGAGTTAAGAGCAGGAGTAAGAGCAAGAGAGCGAACAAAGGATGCACGTATGTTTTTATCTTAGTTGAGCGTGTAGCTAGGAAGAGTATCTCATTGGAGAGTTGTAGATTTTATGGCAGCAAAGGGTGAAGGAAAGAAAAGGGGGAGGCATGGAAAAAACCTGCAAAAACCAGAATGTTCAATACATTTGATTTGCTTTGTCTCCAAAGAGTTACAA
>CAESWR010000249.1:456817-471266 GCA_903171835.1 Mullus surmuletus | reverse complement strand
GCAGGAATCTCAGCGACTTGCTTCTTATGAAGAGGTTAGGGCCCATCAGCTGACACCGTTTCCTCCAGAATTCCCACCATTTCCTCCTTCTGGATCACTTCTCATGCTGGCTCGGTCAGCGGAAGAGAGTAGGTGCTGATGTAACTCAAACAGTCCTCCTGGCTCTGTATCCTTGTGTCTATAGGCCTCCCATTTACCAGACTTGCTTCCATGGACTTGTGGCACCTACCAGTGGTTTGACTTAAGGCAAGGCAAGGCAAGTTTATTTATAGAGCACAATTCGTATACAAGGTAATGCAAAGTGCTTTACAGTGGCATAAAATCACAGAGGGCAAATAAAATCACATCATAAAAACAAAGTAATAATAATTAAGAAAATTAAAAGGGGGAGTGCAGATAAAATCCTTTCAGTTGTCATATGCATAGCTAAATAGAACTGTTTTCAGCCTGGATTTAAACATTGTCAGAGTTGGGGCCTGTCTCACATCTTCTGGGAGGCTGTTCCAGAATTTAGCTGCATAACACTGAAACGCAGCCTCGCCGCGTTTCGTCCTGACTCTGGGCACCAGCAGGACCCCGCTGCCTGAGCTTCTCAGAATCCGAGATGGTTCATATGGCTCTAACATGTCAGGAATTGTAGATGTACTTTGGCGCTCTACCATTAAAGGACTTGTACACAAGCAGAGCTGTTTTAAAGTTTATTCTCTGAGTGACAGGAAGCCAGTGCAGAGACCTGAGCACTGGACTAATGTGATCTTACAGCTCGTTTACAGAGCCTGGTGAGCAGGCCGTTACAGTAGTCTAACCTGCTGGAGGCAAACGCATGAATTAGTCTCTCCAAGTCTGGTTTAGACCCTATTCCCTCAATTTTGGCAATGTTTTTAGAGTAAAAAGCTGTGGATGATATTGATTTAATGTGGCTGTTAAAGTTCAGGTCTGAGTCCAATAATACCCCGAGATTTCTAGCCTGATTGTTTATTTTTAGAGAGAGGGTATCAAGGTAACTGATAGCACTCTCTCTTTGTTTCAGTGGGCCAAAGCCAATGATTTCAGTTTTATCAGAATTTAGCTGGAGGATATTGTATTGCATCCACACACAAATCTGTTCAATGCAGTGACAGAGAGAATCTACTGGCGCATGTTCACCTGCCCTCAGTGACACGAAGATCTGAGTGTCATCGGCATAGTTGTGGTAAGACACATTATAGCTGCGTATCAGCTGGCCTAGTGGAAGCGTGTACAGATTGAACAAGAGGGGTCCCAGTGTTGACCCCTGGGGAACCCCACAGGTCAAAGCCATTTGGTCTGAGACACAGTTACCAATTTCAACAAAGTACTTTCTGTTCTCCAGATAGGACTTGAACCAGTTAAGAGCAGGAGCAGAGATTCCCACCCAGTTTTCTAACCTCTGTATAAGATCACATGGTCAACTGTATCAAAGGCAGCGCTCAGGTCCAGCAGAACTAAGACTGACACTTTGCCTGCGTCTGTGTTCAGGCAGATATCATTTGTCACTTTGATTAGAGCTGTTTCGGAGCTGTGGTGAGGCCTAAAGCCTGATTGGAAAGTATCAAACACATTGTTGGACAGGAGAAAGTCATTAAGTTGTTGGTAAACAGCTTTTCTAAGACATTGCCTAAAAATGGCAGGTTTGATATGGGCCAGTAGTTGTTCAGTACTATGGCATCAAGACTGCTCTGGTTTGAGGTTTGATGACTGCAGTTTTAAGGGCCTTTGGAAATGTTCCAGTCTGAATTGAAATGTTGACTAGCTGAGCAACTTGGGGTAACAAACTGCTCAGCACAGACTTCAGAAATCTAGTGGGTAACTCATCAAGGAAGCACATCGGTGGACTCAGTCTACATATGATCTCTTCAACTGCTTTGTCACTATCAGGTATGAAATGTGACAGGTCTTGGTGTTTTGTTGGCTGCAGAGTAGTTCATTGTGTAGCTGAAATAATTGCACTTTTAATGCATTGAATTTTGTCACTGAAGAATGTTACAAACTACTTGCACTTAGCTGTAGAAACTAGTTCTAAGGGCATTGAAACTGGAGGGTAGGTTAATCTGTTTACTGTCGCAAACAAAACATAGGATTTGTGACTGCAGTTTGTGATGATTTCAGAAAAATACCTCTCCCTTGTTCTATGCAAGGTCTGGTTGAACACACATAAGCTTTCTTTGTAGATCTAAAAGTGATCCTGGAGCTTTGACTCGCGCCATTTCCGCTCGGCTCTCCGGCCCTTCTTTTTCCGTGCCGTGACCAAGTCTTCTTTTCTCCATGGTGCTTTTTTGCCTACTTTTAACCATTCTAACCTTGACTGGAGCAATGGAATCCAAAACATTTGAAACACTTGATGTGTAAGACTTCAACATTGGAACACAGGGTATTTTCAAACCTAATCATTCCCACAAACTGTGTCCCTGTGCTGTCATTTATGAGTCTTCTCTGGACAACCTCAGATCCAGCTGCTGGTTTGGGTGGAACAGACAAGTCAAAGAAAACATAAAAGTGATCAGACAAAGCTAAGTCTACAACATTCACATTTGAGATAACAACACCCTTGGTAATGAGCACATCTAGAGTGTGTCCTTTGTTGTGGGTGGGCTCAGTCACATGCTGAGTTAGGCCGAATGTTTCAAGGACAGCAGTGAGCTCTTTTGCGTGCTTGTCATTAGCTACATCTACATGCACATTTAAATCCCCTGTAATGACCAAACAGTAAAAATCAGTGCACACAACTAAAAGTAATTCAGTGAAATAATCAATAAAACAATTCTGTGGTGGTTTGTAAATGGTCATATAAAGTATGGAATACTGTTTTATCTCCATATTGAATGCCACAAACTCAAATGAAGGAAAAACCCCAAGTGACAATTTGGGTTTTGTCGTGTTTCAGATACAAATTGAAGTGACGTGGACAAGCCTTCATCTTTTTGTCAAGCCATGTTTCGGTTAAAAACATAAAATCAAGATTGTAAGAGTAAATAAAATTATGAATTAAAAGTGATTCGTTACTTAAAGATATGACGTGAATCTGACGAGGACTGCGTGTTTGAGATTACCTTGAAATTAACTTGCAAGGGACCTGGATTTCTCTCATCAGACAGCCTGACCGTGTGTTTAGAAGTAAACACTCCGTCCCTGGGCCTCTGGTTGACAAGGAGTTTGGCAACACAGAGGCTCTTAGCGTCCTAGATAACAGCATTGCCGCTGTTAGCGACAACAGCCAGTGGTGTGATGTGAGTGGGAACTGCAGTCAAGGCCAAATGCTCCGAAGTGGGATTCGGTGGATTAGATTGGCACTGGTCTGCAGTGCTCATCAATGACCAGCAGGGGGCGGTCGGCACCCACAGAGTCACACCATTTTCTAAATCAGTGGTCTCTGGACATTTTGTTGAATGCATATTTTGTTGACTTTAGGTAAACGAAATATTCATTTTAAATTGACATACTACACTTTGCTAGATGTTTTCTTAGATTGTATAATATGTATATGTCATATTTATCATCACTGTTTTACCTCATGTATATGTTATGTTATTGTTTCTTTTTGTTAGGACCACAGATGGGAATTTGTACTAATTTCTTTCTTTATTTTAAATCAATTATGTATGTGCACATTTTCCCTTCTAGGCCCAATAAAAAAGGTATGTTTAAGAAGGTGAGTTTAATAATAAGAGGCTTTTGATGTCACTGATGCGTTTTAAAGGGAGTGGTGGATTCTCTCTTTAATGACACAATAGTTTCAGGTTAATGTTTGTCTTCTTCTGTGACTGCTGCTGTGTGGTAATTGTGGCTCGTTTCCACACAGAGTTACTGGAGCACAACCTTTGACCTGCCAGCGTGGACTGTGCCATGTCTGGGGCAAGTGGTTGCCATGGTGACTCTCTCCAGTGACTGCTCTGTAACGTGAGCCTCCAGTCAGGTAGGGCAGGTAGCCGTGACAAAGTGAATGAGTCACGGAGCAGGTGTGCTCTGAGGCAGGGCCAACGGACATGAAGAGAGCGAAAGAGAAAGAAAAGAGCAGATCCTAACAAGAAAAGAGTTGCTAGGACATTTCGAAACTTATAATTATCGCGGTGAAATAAAAGCAGAGGTGAAAACCAAGCTGGAGGAAGAAAGTGGAAGTCGGGCCATGGAGGCCGAGGTGGATGAGGATGATGGGACGTTCACTAACATCTCCCTGGCAGACGACACAGGTAAAACCTCAGGGAACTAGGCAACTTCATTTACATTTGAAGTAAACTCATACAAAAATGTTTCATCTGATCTGGGGTGGAGTGATCTTATGGATTTCTATGTACCAGTTCGTGTCCTCTAAATTTGTGAATGTGTATCTGATGACAATGTAACTTTTAGGCTTTTCATCTATAATCAGACCTTTGTAAACTATTTGATTAAAGGCATTTGTTTTAAGATGGAAATGTCAGTGCCGATCACTGACAGTTTAAGTGACTGAACAAAGAGCAATGAGGCGGAGACCAATGACTTGTAAAACCAGAATGGCTGTTTGGCTGCGTTATGCAGAGAATGCCTGAAGGTGCGGCCCCTACCAGAGCTGCATCACATTGTTTTGGGTTGAAAACTACACAACAATGTCTGCCACTCATTTATGTCTTTGTAGAAATCGCAAGTGTACCTTGTTCACAGAGAATATATAAATGCTTTCTTAGCAAATCAAGTTTTGAGTGTCTGTAAATACTAAGTGTTAATGTTCCTCGATTTGTTTGTTTGTGTTTCCGTTCGCGTTAGAATCCAGCAGAGTGAATGATCCGTTTTGTCTCTGCATCGCCACATAGGCCTAAAGCCACTTCCTGCTATTGTCCAGGGGACTTGTCTTTTGTCTGACACACTTAAGCAGTAAAAAATGTTATCAACCTTATCAAAACCGGTTTTGAATTTGCAGCCTTGTTGTGGCTGCACCTCCTGCTCCCAGTGCTTCATGGTTTGTTGTTGGTTGTTGACAGATTACGGCCCACATGGTGGCTTTATGGCCCAAACTTCAACTATAATCTGATGGTCATTTTGCCTCTCAGGACCACAGTGTGCAACACCATCACTGGGTTGAAGCCAGTGTGATGTCGGTCACAAGACTTCAGTGTGGAGATTTGACTATCACCATCTCTCATTTTTGCGTATTTGTATGAGTGGGTAGAGCTGGGAAGGGGTGGGGTAAGAGGCACATTCTTTTATCCTCTGTTTGACTCTAAACCTGTTAGTTACTGTCAATCAGAAAATGAGGGATGTTACCCATTAAGGGTTTCAACATTTGGGTTGGAGTCTGGTCATTTGGAGCTATTTGCAGATGGTTTGGCCACCACACAGCAGCAGAAGGACAGCAAGAATAACACACACACACACACACACATTTAAGCTAATGTCCACACAGGCCCGTAAACGCTCCACACATGCACACAGACAGATGGACAGACTGGGGCATAGGATGCACCACACAAATACACCGCAGTGGTGTGGGGGTATGACATTGTTGGTCAGGCTGCTGCTGTCTGCTCATATGTGTCCACCTGAGGGATGACTGAATGCCAGAGCATCTGTTAGCACTGCAGCAACTGTATGCGTGTGTGTGTGTGTGTGTGTTTGTGTGTGGTGGAGGGCCTGCCTGAGTGTGAGACAGTTAGTGATGTGTCAGTCGCTAACGATCTGGATCTTAGAGCTGGCTCTCTGAAGTGAACGACGGGAGCTGGCTCCTTTGTTTCTCTCGTCTATTTTCTGTTAAAGACACATTTTATTGCACAAAGTCTTAGTTTGAGGGCAGAGTGCAGACTTTGATATTGGATATTTCATATCCACAAATAGTTACCAAAAAATACTATACCGTTCTGATGGTTGTTTTTGTTCATACTTTGGAGTTTCTTTTTGTAGCACTCTTGAGAATGTGAATTAATAAAGCAATATAAATAATACACATTCAATATACAATGTGTGTGTGTGTGTGTGTGTGGGGGGGGGTTATACATAATTTGTGAAGAAATCTGAGCTGGCTCGTTTTAGGGAGCAGAGCCAAAAGAACCGGCTCTCTAAAAAGGGCCGAAGTCCCCATCACTCCTGCGTGAGCGAGAGCCCTTCGGCGATGGAGGTTGCGCGCCCCCTGCTGTCCGTCGCGGCCACGCGCACTCGGTGAGGTCGTGATGACGATGTTTGTGGGTGAAGCCCCCCCACCTTCCTCATCCTCCTCACTGCCGCCACAGATCCTGTGTCTGTTTACAGCCAGACTCCGCTTAACGGAGAGCGCACCCTTCTCGCCCCGGGTGAGTCCGAACACCGTTAGCTGCTGTTTGTTCTCCGCGGTGACGCAGACAATCAGCTTCCGGCGCGCTTCAGCCGAGCCGCTGGGAGCTAACGCCGCTAGCCGCAGCAGCAGCTAGCCTGTGGCGTTAGCAGCACTCCGGCCCGGGTCAGGCTCCTTCGACGACATATTAAATACGTGTTTGTGAGACGGAGGTATTTCAACGACGGGCTGAGTTGACTTTGCACGCTAAAACTATTGTGATAAATGACATTTATTCGGAAATAACCGCGTCGCAACACCGGTGGTGAGGGTAGCTAGCAAGCTAAGCTAGCTTGAGATGCTTCCATTATCGGACAGTCTCTGAACGAGGGTTCGGGGTCTGTTTCTTTCAGCGGTGGTCGTGATGCGCTGTGATTGATAGGAGCTGCACACACTTCTTTGCAGTTGTAGCAGAACAACGTGGGCTTCTTTTTCGGATAGGATGTTTGACCAGTGGAATCAGTACACACACACACACAACAGGAAGGCGTAGACGAATCGATAGTTATAAAAGATGTAGTGGTGTGTAAGGATGGAGCAGCAGCTGCAGGACGCGATCAACCAATCAATCAATAGCTACAATTGGTTGCCCCCCACCATGTAAAGAAGTCACGTTTTTTGTAAAACAGCAATGCTTCGACCATTGAGTCCCTGTAAAGTGTAAACAAAGCCTGGTGGAGGTTTTAGTCTGGTACAGGAGCAGAGCGGGTGCGGTGTCTGCACCAAAACCTTCCATCACATCAGCTGAGAGAACAGACCTCATATTTACTGTGTTATTAATGGTCAAACTACTGGGAAGCAGAAAACGTGCCTGCTTAGCAACATTAGGTGTAAAGCAACCACCAAACAGCCTACCAATAAGTGTCCAAGTATGTTTTATTTACATGATTTTTAATCCTGTTGCAATCAGATACCCGTTGCAACTTCTCTCGCATCGTAAACTCATGTATCACATCAATGTGCACTTTACTCTGTTTCAGTGGACAACGGATCTGCAGCCCTGTATACTAAACAGGAGAACGAGCTCTTCATCATGAACTGTGACATAGATGGTATGTTGTGGGGATCGGTATGTTGGTATTCATGTGTTGATAACTCAACATTCAATAGTTGTACACAAAATACTTTTATGTCTCTTTCAGGGGACATGGAGAACCAGGTGGAGATGGAGGAAAAGACGAGGCTAATAAATCAGGTGTTGGAGCTTCAACACACTCTGGAAGGTAACAAACACATGTCAACGCTTGTCTATTTACTGTCAGACATCATCTAAAATGTGAGCAGAAACGATTAATTTTTATTACATTTATGAACCACTTGCAAGGTTAGAATATTCTGTTCATCCAAATAACAATTATGTAATGTTACTGTACATGAAGTACCACCCAGGCTCCAGAGGTTTATGGAGAAGCGTCAGTACATCTTCTAAACTCTACTCCCGTGTCTCACTATGTGTGTTGCAGCACTGTTTTTCAAATTGCAAATTGCCTGCGTTGAGCTGGAGTGTGTGTGTAGCCATAATACTTGGTTCATACAGGATGCATATCTGATTGATCTACATTGCGTTGTGTCAAGATTTTGATTTCATAGTTATCTTGACAAACAAACATGTTCATGTTCCATGTTCCATGTGTGAAAGATGCAAATATATTTTTTTTACCCTGATTCTTGATTTTTGACTTTTTGAAGTTACAATGGAGATGAAGCATATCCCATTGGAAATGCTATACAAAAGGCTCCGGACCGAGAACACCTCTTCAACAAGGTCTCGGTCCGGTTGTTTTGATCCGCACCCGAGTGCGATTGCTGCATTCACACCTGCTCAAACGAATCGCACCAAGGGATTAAATGCTCCAGAGTTCAGTGCAACCGAACTAAAATGTGCAGGTTTGAAAGCACCCTTAAAGAACGTATTCGAACTGGCAAGTGTTGTGCATGTAGACCTAAAGCTGCACAACTTGCTTCCAGCGTAAACACACTGCAATGCATCAGGGATGTAACAGAGATGCATGCAGTGTCAACCAGGTGTAATGTAATCACGAAACAGGTGTATTCTTGTGTTGAATGAAATACTTTGATGAGAGAAGAAACTTGCTCACCTATTTTAACTTGCAGTGACCTGTTTCAAGATGAAAAAAAAGAAAGACCAAAACACTTAGACACAAAAAAGTCCTAGAAGAAATCATATACCCTACTTGTTTTTTTTCCTCCTTATCACAAACACCTTTCTTGTTGTGTCTGAATGTTTTGTCTTTTTTATTCTTGATGACCACAGTGCAGTGTGCAGCTGTTTTAGACAATGAATGATGAGACTTTTTCTCACTGCTGTACTTGCTCGGTCAAACAGAAAGAGCTAGCAACTGGTTGAGCATTTGGCTGCTAAAGACAGCTGGTGGAGCAAAAAAGAGTACATTTGTGACTCATTCATTGGGTGAGAAAATCATCTTGTTAGTGAGGGTCCTGGATGAGTAATTAAGCAACTGTGCGCGCATCAACCTTACTCCCTTGCTTACTCTTTGTATGTACCGTGTATTATTGTGTTTAGCGTTTTAGTTGTCAGTTGGAATTTTTTTCTCTATAATTTAGTGGTTTGATTATAGCAAATCACTCAAGAAAAAAGGTTCAGCAGCTACGCATATTGTTCAGTGAGTCATTGTGGAAAGTCCTTTAAGACTTCTCTGTGGGATGCACGTCAAACCACCTCACTGTTAAAGCTGTATGTAGTTATGAGAAAATCGTGGAGCAAAGTCAAATGTCTTCTCCTTCCAAGTCCCTCCTTTTCCTGCCGTGCACGCGCAGGCTTGTAACCATGTTACGAGTAGGCACATAACCACATTAGCAAGATGTTCCGATATTTACCAAATCAAGTCTCTATTTTTTAGCTGTTTTTCTTCGTAGGTCTTCATAATTATCTTTGACTAGGCCAGTGGTGGTCAGTGATGGACTAACCGTACTGGCCGATCGGACAACTGACCAGTGGCAATCGTCCGCTTTCTTGTCATGGACATTGCAGTGCTGGACAATCAACCGGCGCTGTGGCATACTAGCATTTGCCTGCATTGCCCAGTGGCCAGTCTGTCACTGAGCGTGGTGCCAATCGTGGGATCCTCTCTCTGCCATAATTCATGGCTTGCGCTTGACCCTACGTGCAAGTAGGGCTGCAACAGCCAGTGCACGAGCATGAATGACGCTCCTTGCTCTTATTGGTCATCTCTGTTCGGTTCCCTGGGTTCTTGCAAAAGGACATTACAACAAACCAGGGGGTCCTATAGACAGGATTTTTTCAGAGTTGACGTGTATCTTATACTGTCAAATCCTGATCACAATTTTAGCAAATAGAACAAAAAAATTGCTACATACTACATTTGGCATTAACCGATAGTAAAACTGTTGATTAATTCATAATAGTTCAAGAAATGTTTGTTGCATTGCTGCTACAAATTGTAGTTTGTGAATTTGTCTCGCTAAAGTAGTTGTGGCCAGCTGCTCTACTATGACGCTAGTGCTCTGGAATTATACATGCGTTCTCCACTGTGGATGGTGTCCGTACTCTGTTTTCTTTCACCCATTTGCATGTCTTATGGCTCTCACTCAACAAGAACAGATGTTCTGGTTGCCCACTTAGGCAGTGATGAAGAAAAACGTGCTTTAACAGAGGAGACCTCTGAGCAGGTCCAGATATGTCAATATATATTAAAAATAATATTTGTATGAATAAATGACATAAACATTGGTTATTGAACTCTATTTTAACAGTAAGAAAAGTTCATATAATGCGTATTTACTCTGCCTTTGCTTTATTCTTTAACTTGTTTTGCTCTAGACCTGTCAGCGCGGGTGGACGCGGTCAAAGAGGAGAACCTGAAGTTGAAGTCAGAGAACCAGGTCCTCGGTCAGTACATCGAGAACCTCATGTCAGCCTCCAGCGTCTTTCAGACGACTGACACCAAGAGCAAACGAAAGTGAGGCGTTCTCAGGAGAGACATGGGATCCCAGGCTCGCCGCTGGGAGAGGAAATGGAGACGGATGTGGAGAGGAGATTGTTTTCCCGGCAGACCTGGGGCATTTGATCTGGCTTAGGCTTATCAGCGTTCAAACTAATAATTCATCACCTTTTCACCTGACTCAGAAATGGCCGAGTTGAATGCTAGTCTGGCCTCAGGTCTGTTTAGCAGCAGCCTCCTCTCCAGATCGCGATAGACATCAACCTCTAACCACTAACACCAAAACAGAACCCCAACATGTCATGAAATGGTTAAGGGTCATTTGTACCTTGAGACTCTGTATTTGTGTCAAAGTAGAACTATTTCTTTGCTCTGTTTTATCCCTTGGTTTTCAGTTCGAGGACAATTATGACTTTCCGACCACCTGATTTGAAAGGGGGTCAAAACAAACCTTAGCATATATTACAAATCTTACTTGACCATGAACTGAGTTTCAACACTAATATATTATTTATTTTTTGTATAGTATTTTGTATGTCAGCCGGGAGTTTTTGATGTTGGATGTCATCATGTCAAGAAACAGCATGACTGTATCTCTCCACTCGGAAGCTGGCCAACACAGCAGTATTACTGGAAATGAAAAATGAATTTAGGTGGCATGTGAGAGTCATACACATTTTTAATGGGTTGCTTGTTTTTTTCGTTTTGCATATCTAACCATTATGAATAAATCAGTAAATACTGAAATGCGGATTGTATAAAGCTACTTTAGACCTTTTTAACAACATATAGTAGATGCATAGAATTACCATTTAGAGCTCAGCAACAATAGAGGTAAAAGCACAGATAGCCAGAGGTTGTGTTGACTAGCACTTCAGAAAAAAAGTAGATCTGAACTAATAAGCAAGTTTTCATTGTGCTCGCAAGTGCTTGACTTTTAAATCACTTTCTGTATTTTCATCCCTATAAATGGTTGTTGCGACCCACGCCATAATTTTGCATTGTGGCAAAGGCGACGGTTAGGTCATCAACGGCTCTTTGCTTTGTCACAGTCCAGCTGTGGGACAAAAAAGACAAAGGCTGGGTTTCTCCTTATCTATTTTCGACCATCGAGGGAGGGGACAGGACAGGCTGACTGACATGAGGCAGAAGTAGATAAGAGAGAAGAAAGAAATGTTTTCCCCTTTAATTGTGGGAACAAAAGCAGTTAGGAGGCCTTGAGTGTTATTGATCCAGGCCTGGTCCACATGCTTGCTGGAGGATGGATCTGACCGTAAAATGTGATGAAGTCATCACTGTATGTCAGGATGAAGGGTGTGTCCTCTTGAGTGCTGCTACTTCAGATGGATGCAGTGCAAAAGGAAGAGTTTTTGATGAGGAAATCAATTTTTTTTATTGGTTTTAAATTGAGATTCTTCATATTCATAATTTGTTAAAAGCAGTAATTCAATTGAAACCATGTGACTAAGGTGCTGTCTGAAAAGAGAAGAGTAAGTCATTGTACAGGAGGCTCTAAACACTGTATATTCTGTAATTTATTGAAGTTATTTTGATATGTTTGTGTTGTGCACTAGTATTTCATCCATTAATTTTCTGGCATGCTGAATATGTTCCACCTAAACACAACCCCTGGAACTGTCTTGTGTGTGTGTGTGTTAAGTTGTATCGATGCATTTAAAGATTTTTGTTTTAATAAAAAGCTATGACCATTACACTCCCTGGGGGCTTTTGTTGTGAAATAAATTATATGACTTGATGGAGAAATATGTATTAAATAGTTTATTTTCAAGAGCAATGTACAATTTGCAAAACAAATGTAAACGGGGATGTCCCAGCATCTGGCAACCACATGTACTACAAAAGCTTGAGACTAAAGTATAAAACAAAAAAGCATAATCTTTCCCAGGCACCCATGAGGGTCAGAACCCCAGCTAACCCTGATACTCTGAAAATGTCATTGGTGAGTTCTGACCAATGAGACGCATACTCCTGACCAATTTGATACCCAGCTGTTTGCTGCAAATAAATGGTCAAACCTTTCAAAGACGGTGCTTTGAACATAAATTGTACTCGGGTGAAACAATTTCAACAGGCTCAGAATAAGCACTTTAGATTTAAGAAAACTATCTCAAGTCACTCAAAACACTCACAAAATCTTTATTCATACCGGCATAAAACAAACTTAAAACCAAAACCAATAAATAGGGTTGTCAGTGCTAATCCTCATTCATAAAATTTCTATAACTTAGTAAAAAAACACACAAAAGAAACTGATGCTCCTTACAAACTACTTGAAGTCTAAACAGAACATCCAATTTTTAGAGGTAATATTTTAAACCTAAGCTGAGGTGACTGCTCTGCTGAAATTTCCCGATGTGTCACACAGCCTGGTGTCCTCTCTTCCCTGCCTCCACAATTCCAACAAGGACGGAACGTTGTCAGACTGTGTCCTCGCACATGTTCTCGAAAACAAAGGACACAAGTATGAAGCCCTAACGTGTGAGATGATATGCCGTAAAACGTTATGAAGACACAAATTGATGGCAGATGCTGTCTGCTGCCTTCAGGAGACAGATGGGCAGATCTACGATGGTGTTTATTGAGAGAGAGGACTGATGGCAGAGAATGCAAACAGGTGGGAGCAGTGGTGCGTTTTAGGCTGACAGGGCTTATAGCGGGGTAGAAGGCATGAAGAAAGCTCGGAATTTAACAGTGGGTTGCACCTGACTGAGTACTTACAATCGAATCTGACTGGTCATGTTTTGCCTGTCGTCAAGTGATTGTCGATTTTTTTTCTACATTTTTTTCTTTCTCATTACCATGGTGCCTTTTATTTTTTCAACATGATACATAGACTGAAACACCAATTAAACCACTTGCCTTTATGGAGACGGGACGTGGTTTTTGCTCAGATGTCAGTTGTTTCTTGCGGTGAGTATAACGCTGTGCATTCAATGTGTGTTTTGTTTTCTTAGATGCACCAGCTTCCACCGAGGGCACCATGCTTTGGCACCTGGCATTCACAAACAGGTTCTACACATTCTGAGCCCAAACCCCTGGAGTGCCACTACACGTACACTGCATGCAAAGGAGAGACAAGTCCTCTGGGTTGTTACCAGGACACGTAAGAAAATTATATCGAGCTTCATGGGTGCCTTAACTGTACCAACTCCATTTTACTCCTTTTACCAAAAGAGGCTACATGTCATCATTAATTGGGAGGAAATCAATATAAATATTCAGGGCCCAATTTTGGCCATTGAATTAGCCTTGAATCCAAAAGTATTCTAATATTCAGGGTCCTCCCTAGAATAAAGCTAAAAGCACAAAGTCCCCAAGGAATGCATCAGACAAGCAAATGAGCAGACAGGAAGAGAGAAATAGACGAGAGCGAAGGGGGAGGAAGCCTGTGCTGGGCGTGGTGGGAGAGTCAGTGGACCTTTTGTGGGTGGAGCAGAGGGGCGGGGCAGCCAGTGTGACTGCAGGCTACCGGGCGGTTTGGAGGAAACAAATGCTGCTCCGCTCAGAGAGGCGGAGCAGCAGAGACGGACTTTCCACTTCCTCCCAATCGGAGTAGGTGTTGGCTTCACCTCCTCAGTCTTTCCGTACCCTCCTCTTTCTCACAGCTTTGTGGCTCTCTTCGGCAATGTCTCCCTCCTCTTTCAGCTGCAAGGAAAAAGTGAGGAAGGACAATTTAACAGAGCATATTGATACTATTGCAAAAACAATTTGAATGGACAGGATGTCTAACATGCAGTACAACAAGTAGAAGCAGGTTATGATGAACTCAGAGAACAAATTATGTTCAATAGAGCATTTTTCAGAGCAGAGAAATGAGATTTCCCAGAAGCACTTAAGCAACTCCAATCAGAACTACCTACTCGGAAATTGCATCTAAATGGCACTTAATCAACAATTCCATCTCAGAAACTGAGAAAAAATACTACCCTGACTACAATGACATTCAGTTTTCTGACACCTCACACCGAGGGCAAACGTTTTCTTTGATTCCACAACTGAAATGAAATGCTGTGAGCCCAGGAGAAACATTTCATCTTTTACATCCTACATTATTTTGTGATCCATTTCGATGTGTTATTCATTGTCTTCATATTGACGGAATGGAGTGTAGAAAAAGGATGAGTTTCCCTGAATTCATTACCAAACAAAACTATGTTCCTCTCTTTAAATTAGATCTAAAAAAAAAATA
>CAESWR010000249.1:443113-456779 GCA_903171835.1 Mullus surmuletus | reverse complement strand
ATATATATACACACAAAAACCAATATATTACACATCATATTGAAAGCGGGTGAAGGGAAAATGAGGTACAGGGTAGTGAGTGTTGGAGGTAAAATCTGATCTGGTTTCAGGTATTAAAATCTCACAGTGCACCAGTGTCCCAAATATCTCACAACACTATCAGTTGAGTGTGCAGAGACCATTACACCAACCTCATCCTCTAATGTTCTCTCTGGAGCTTTGCTTTCCTCTTCCTCCTCTTCTTCCTCCTCGTCTTCCTCCTCGTCATCCCCCTCATGATTGCTCCCTCCAGCATCCTCCTCGATTTCTTGCGATTTCGGTGCTTTGATTGTTTAGAGAGAGAGAGAATCAGGGACAATGTTGGAGAACATACAATCCTCTGTACGCTGATGTTGCCACCTGCTCATTCTTACCTGCAGGGGCTTCTTCGGCCTCGGCTGCTTTGTTATCCTCATCAGCTGCTGCCGCCTCCTCTTCTTCCTCCTCCTCTTCCTCCTCCTCCTCCTCTACATCGGCCTGTGGCAGATCCACCTTCTTGTACGTGTAGTCATCGGATTTCTGGGACACAAAGGGAAGGGATGGGGTTTAGTGGTTCTGCTCAGAAACATGAATTGCATAATTGGTAAAGCCAGGGTATATACAAGAATCTTGAAGTTAATTTCAAGACCTTCTGGATATTTTCTAATACCTCACTGCAACTTTGAGTTTTAGTTTACAACAAAGACTACAGACCACTATCATACAACAGAATTCAAATAATTGAGAATTCTGGCCACTTACGTTGTTAGAGACATTTTATGAACGCACCCATAATAGTCTAGTCTTTTATGTTACTGGTTCTTCTTTAGTTTTTTAGTAAACACATAAACACACACTTTTACAATGGTTTTTTTGGACTCTAACTCTTTTGACAGCTAATTCAGAAAAAAGCCTTCAACAATGTTAGACCTCATAAAGTAGTGATAAGACGTTTTAATACTTTTTAAGGGTTTTAATTTCCCCAAAATACATTTATCAACTTTGAATACTTTTCAGGACCCTGCGGATACCCTGAAACCACAATTTGGTGCTACCTTTGGCCAGCAGAAGAGCACGGTGAGTCCAATCGGCAGGCCAACAGTCAGTATGTAGATCACCCACAGCCATGGTCGCTCCTCTGCTGCCATCATCAGCTGAGCAAAGATCCCCGGCTGGTGATGGACAGGAGACAATAGAACAGAAAGCAAGAAAAGTGAGCCTCTCTGAGCTTTTTCCACCAGCAAAAACTGACAGATGCGTGCCCAGTGGTAATACGAGTTCCAAATGTTTCACGCTGACCTCATTAGCGCTGGCCACAAGCTTCTTCAATCCCCAGCTGTCAGCGGCCCAGCGATCGGCCACCTCTTTGTAAGACGTGATTATGAAGTTGTCAAAGTAGATGTCTGATGTCATGGACCACAATTCCAAGCCAAGGGCCTTGAAAGGCATCATCCTGAATGGCTGCAGATCTTCAAAATAGTCTGGGTTGTCAATCTTGCGCGGCTTCCAGACCCCCTTGTAGAGAAAATGAAGACCATTGGGGGAGGGAGGAAAAGAAAGAACAAGGGATGGCATCAGCTGCGGCGCTAAGAAAAAAACATGCAAGTTCCGCTAACACACAATGTTGTGGCTAAAACCGTCTGAACTTTTACCAGAACCTTGAGAGATACTGAAGTGTGTTTTGGCTGACTGCAAACATTTTGAGGCCAATATTCCACATATTTGCGAGGACGTTGATCTCTAATATGACATGAGTCAAACATTCTAGTTCAAATATTGCTGCAGAATAATCTGAGAAAGAACCTGAAAACCCACAAGTCAAACTACTTTGTCAATATTCAGGTAGTTGGAAACAATGCTATGTTTTTTTTTTTTGGAACCTTTTGCTGGAAAGTTAAAAAAAAATCGCAACAGTTTACCTGGTAGTTGGGGTTGTCCACCAGTGGGGCCTTCCACTTGCCCTTGTATTGAGGGTTGTTAATCATGGGGCGCTTCCACTCGCCACAGCCAGCAGCGGTCTCACAGGCTGGGTTTGGTATCTGTGGGGCCTCCCACTCTCCATCCATTTCCTCGTCCCTGCACGCAGAGAAGACAGCTATCAGGGTGGGTCATTGACAAGTGGAAAGACGTTCCGGTGCAACTGCGTTTATTATACCAGTCTTCAGGTTTCTCTGCATTTGGGTCAGAGATGAATTCTGGTTCATCGTCCAGCCAGGCCTCCGGCTTCATAGCATCTGTGTCCTCGATCTTCGCAGGCGCATCCTCGTCCCTGTGACACACAAACTATTATTATCCAGTCACTAACATGACAAATCTGGTGTAGACTACAATGGGGGGGGGGGGGGGGGGNNNNCGAGTCACCAGTTTTCAGGTTTGGAGGCCTGTGGGTCAGGAATCTTGGCCCTCTCATCCCAATCCTCTGGCTTGGAGTCATTGGGGTCATCTATCTCTTTGGGTGGGTTTACTGGAGGAACCACGTCGTGCAGCAGATTGCCGCGGCTCACGCTGGACTGGTCAATGAACATCTCGTAGCTGTTGTCTGGGTTCAGGACTAACAGCAGAGGAAACACGGCATATAAGAAGGGGGGGGGGACATTTTGAAAAATGAGGACATAATGCACAGGCGTGTAGGACTGAAATTACATTTAGTGCACGTTAATAAGGCATGTCAGCCATTTGTGGTAAAAGTAATGACCATCAGAGACACATCAAGCCATGGCGGACGTAAATGGTGGACAGGCTTTTCCTCTCAGTTACTTTAATCTTTCCCCCTCTGCACACATCTTTTTAACAGGTCTTTCCGTGGCGCATTTGTAAAAAGGACTTTTCCCTTTACCCTGTTGACAAATGCTTGCTCTCACAGAGAAATAGTTATTGTAATGAACACTATTGCCATGGCACTATATTAATTAAATTAGAGTTGACTTTCTATTTCCAGTCATCGTTCTTATGCTTCTTCTTAGTCATTTAATGATTAAGCTAAAAAGAACATTTACTGCCTGCTGCACTTTCTTTCATTCTTTTTTCTGTTTGTATTGTATACTATATAACTGTAATGATTTGTCAATGATGGTTGTTTTCAATGAGGTTGATAAGTAAGCCTGATTTCATTTGAAAAACAAACTGTACCCAGAGTGTATAGATGGGTTTTCTTGTCAGTGTAGAACTTCTTGAGGTCCACATCGGCCCGCTTGGCATGCTTCTCTTCAATGTCCTTGTTTAGAGGATTCATGTGGCGGAAGATGAAATGCAGCTTGTAGTCCTCACCACACTTGTCAGGCCCAAACATGATGATATAGGGCGTCCGGTCGTGGAATTGCTCCTTTGGGGCAAAACAGAATATCAAGAGTGTGGATATGCATAACGGTCCGATCCACATAATCTTCATTGATTAGTGTGATCAATGATTCAAAATGTATTAATCATTTTACAACAGAGGTGTCCCACAAAATGAAGTTATCCGTCCCAAATGACCAAATGATAATCACACGTGGATTCATAAATAATGTCATATGGGGGCGCAAGGATTAGCGGAGTAAGATAAGCAACCTGACGATGTTAAATGAGGTTGAATGAAAGAACTGGATTCAATAAAATCCAGTTCATTCAGTCTGGTTGTCAATGGCGTGCAGATCTAACGTAATGTGAATTTAAAGTGCTATATGTGAATACAATTTCACTCTGCAAATTTATACTCAATGCATAATTACCAGAACAAGATTGCCATCATCTGAGAGCAGTTTGATATAAGCGCCACCACAATCTATGCCATCCTGGAAATTCACTTCATATCTACAACAGAAACACAGAAACACATTACAATAGTTTCAGGTCTTTGATGGGATTGTTTCCCCAAAAATGACATTTCCATTATTGTTTACCCACCACTATGTTACATTTTATATAGTGAATTACAATGTTCAACAGGTCTTACTTGTATAATGGACATCATGAATAAACTATGATATTGAAAAAACTTGCTCGAAACTAAAAAAGAGCAGCTATGAACTCACTGCACAACCAGTGATTCATCCTGGAAGACAAAGGGTTTGTCCATCATGGCAGAGATAGCGTGGTGTTTGGCCCGGGACTTGAGCACCAGGCCCTGATCTCCTGGAACCTTGTTCTCCTTCAGCTGCTCTACAGCCCATTTCCCTGCCATAAAAAACAATAAAAGTTGCTTAAGTTGTTTAAAAAGCCTAAAAAAGGCGATGCATTTCCAAAAAAAACAACCATAAAACTGTTACTATGGCTTGATCTGGGGCTGGATGTGACAGAAATTGTGCTCATGTTTAATTTAAATATATTAGCAGTAGTAACAAACCGTCATATTTTGCAATGTCATCATCTGCATCCCCCTTTATGGTTTTGGACAGCTGCCATCTGAGGAGGTCAAGACCATAAAATGCTCAGAAAAGACAAAATCTAAGTGACTGAAATTCAATGCCATGGAATGTTTATATATCTGAGAGGAGAACTACGATCCAAGCATCAATTGGTTCATTTGCCAAGAAATACCTGTCCAGCGTTCCATCATCGAATGTCTCTGCAAAGTGGACATCTCCAGTAGGCACGGGAGTCTTGTATGTTACCTTAGAAATGTAAAAAAAAAAAAACAACACACTTAAAGATTCATTTAACTGAGAGATTTGAACTCTGACTGCCACAAATTACTCATGACACTTTCCAGACCTGAAAGGAGACATCGGAATCAGCAACAGCCTTGCCACTCGCTGTGCCTTTGCTATCTGCTTCATCAAACTGATCTTCATCTATTACTGTGCCATCCTCCTCCTCCTCCTCTCCCATCAGATCCCTCATTTCCTCCTCGTCGAGGCCCATATCTTCCTCTGCATCTGATGTGTCCACTTCCAGCTTCTTATGAGCCACCACTGCTGCCATGGCCAGGGAGGACAGAATCAGCATACGCCACACCCAGCCCCGGTCCAACTTCATCTTCAGGTGAAACATGGGGAAAGGGTTGGGGGTGGGGGTGGGTGGAGGAAGACAAAGAAGAGTGATGAGAAATGGTTTTGAAGGATGTGGAAGAGGGGTGGGGAGGAATGGGCAAGTGTGAGTTAGATGTTATTTACAGAGAGTATTTGTTTGCAGTGTGTGAGTGAGTGAGTGATTACACAGGAAGAATTCTACACAGTACAATAGAGTAAACAGATCATTCGTTCTATAAAACAAATAAAGATCTCACTCTTGTTTAACAAAGGCTACGTACATTTATCATAAGAATTTATAGAACGTATAGAAGAATCAGTCTGGGAATAAATATGTGCCATGACTTGGTGGTTGTAGGTTTAATAAGTTACCTTGTTGTCACCTTGTTGCTAACATATGCCTTTTAACATTAAAGGTAATCATCTGATTGATGATGCAGCTCACACCCAAACAAGTGCTTCAATGGCCCCCTATTGATCGGGCCACACCTGCTCTCACCCGCCTTCAAAGCAGCAGGAAATGAAAGGCATGACTGGAGACAGCACAGCAGCATGATCCTCATAACTCCTAATCAGATTGAACTCTCACTGTGCTGCTGATCTATTTGCTAACATCACAGTGTGGGAGAAGGAAAAGGAGGATATCATGAATGGGCAGTGCTGGCAGCAGTCAGGCTATTTTGAGGATCTTGTTGCTCCATTTATTTTTATCCATTACTTGCATTTTTGGTTCAAATGCAAAATACCATATCACAAGCACTATAAGGTCATGGGGATGATGAAATGTTTACATCCGAGATGTGCAACGAGTGTTTATATGCACCCAGTGGAGCCAGCTACAGGAGCACACTTTACAAACACATAATTTGTCTTTTGCCATAATGTTTACCTCAGAGAGGTGACGAGACATTGTCTGACTGCACCATAACAAGAGGACGTGACATGTGAATAAAACATCTGAGGAAAGTGAGTGAGTCAGAGGTTACAACTGTATCAAAGCAGAATGAGATGCTTCATTCATTTCAGGTAACACTGAGCAAAAATCCATATTGTATTCACATCATTATCATAATTGTGTCCTTTCTGTCAATCGGCTTCAGGCTCCTCTGTTATTTCTGCAGCTCATTTAAGTATTGATTTCATCTGGGTGTCAGAAAACTCAATTCTGTTCACTCATTGTGCAGTATATGTTCAACTATAACTCCAATAACGTGTTTTGGGGATTATAATGGTGTATCAGACATGCAGTAGAATTAAATATATTGTTTTTTGGGGAGCCCCGTGTGGCTCTAATTTGGGGCCGCAGAATATACTCAATCTCAATTTTAAAAAAGGGAAGAAAGCTCAGAATCCTTAGTTGATGTGTCTGGCTTTTGTACACGAATATATTTTCTAAAAGCATGGTAATTGCATTGGCAACTGATTCTCCATCGGTCACCTAATCAATATATTGAATACTGTGACAGCTCTCAACCAAAATTGATGCGTGTTAATTTGGGAGCACACTGAGAATGACCTTTCCGGGATATACAGATGGCATCTTGTGTCCAGCCATCCAAAAAATCATCAGGCACATTCACACACTGAAAAAAGGGATGTTATAAATAGACAGTACATAAAACAACGACCCCCAACCCCCCACTCCTTCCCTCACTGTCCAATGCACGTCGGCCATCCAATGGGAGCCAAGCAAGGATACTCCATCAGTGCAGCAGTAACACTGAGACCGACTCTTCAGGGGTCTGGGGGCTACAGGAGGGGGGTCTGAGGACGGGTCTGAGGACGGGTCTGAGGAGCTAACATGGCTGCCCCTGATCCCAGCCCAGTGCTGTGGATGAACGGTTGTAGCTGCAGCACCTGCTCCGCTAGCAGCTATTAGCAGGCGCGCCAAACACCATCAGCCCGCGTTAGAACAACACGAGCTCAGCTGTCAAACCAACACACTTACACACGCGATCCCGACAATTACACCCGTCTCTGCAGTGAGGCCACATACTCGAACCATACTCAAAGCTAAGATCTAATTAGAGCATCTAACAGAAACGCAGTGCTTAGCTGGCAAATTAGCACTGATGTGGAACTGGGACGACGGCGAATGAATGGACGCGCTCCACAAACCTCGCTGGTTCCGGATGTAGACAGATTCTCCCAGGAAAGTCGCCTCTCCGCACTCACTAACACAGAGGGGGGATCTTGTGTCCGGTGCCCGCTGCGTGCAGGAGCGAAGAGCACGGTCTGTGCCCGGAGGAGATGGACCGGGATGACAGCTCGGCCCGGATAACGGTGGCGGTGACGGAGGAAAGAGTGCCCGCTACAGCGCATGCAACCGCGCATGCGCACTTCGCGATGATGATGAGGAATAGAAGAAGAATAGAATCGCCGATGAAACAGGAACGTGTCGCAGATGATTCGGGCTCTACAAGGTATAAAAATATTGAGGTCCCGATAGCGACTTTGTAAATGGCAGGCGAATGCCTCAAAAACCCTCACAGCAGTATCATTTCAAAATAAAAGTATATTTTCTCAAAACGTTTGAATAGTGTCCGGATCGATAAATCCAATCAATAAGAAGTAAGAACGACCTAGAGCCGCGAAAATCAGTCCTGTGTGGGTTATCTTTGTCGACAATTCTAAATACACATAAGAGAGGCTTTTACTTTTACAGGGTTATTACTTCCGGGTTAAGGTTCTCCGAGTGTTGATGGCGGCCCCGTGCTCGTGGTAGAGTGGACTGAAGTCATCCAGACTGTGGAAGCAGGCAGAGGTGTCTCCTGAAGATGAAGGACACGCCGCTGTCCAACTGTGAGAGGGACTTTTTACTGAAAGCCATCGAGGACAAGAAGGTCAGTAGTTTGTCTTCCTGCTTCCGGCGGGTTGGTCTTCATCACTGTGGACCACAGACTGAATACACACAACACATGGCAGGGATGCATTCACAATAACACTCTGTGCATCATCATGTGCTGCTCCGCATTTCATAACATACATAACACATATATATATATATATATATATATATATATATATATATATATATGTGTGTGTGTGTGTGTGTGTGTGTGTGTGTGTGTGTGTGTGTGTGTGTGTGTGTGTACAGAGAGAGTTTGCTTAATCTTGGCGGATTTGATGGGGCTCTGTGAATATATTTATTTGCTTACTTTATGAGCTTTAAAAGCATGATGTCAATATGCCATATATGTTACACTGCCCAGAGATGCGTTTGTTGAACAGGTGCTGTATAATCAGAATCAAAGAAAAGAAAGAAATTGAAGGATTTTATATTTTAATTTTTTTCTCATTCATGTTTCTGTTGCAGCGTCTGGATGGACGACAGACTTATGACTACAGAAGAATAAAAATCACCTTTGGGACGGACTATGGATGCTGTTTTGTTGATCTGGGCAAAACCAGGTGCAATGACAAATTCTGAAACCACTGACTCATTAACCATTAACAGTCTCTGGATCTGGCTGACATTGAAAAAGTTTGCTTGGAGGAGATAGTTCCTCTCATGCAGAGCAAATGTGTTGTGCAGAATTATCTACAGAGCACATTAATTCACGGTGTCTAAAGCATTCATTGTAAAGCTTTGTTTTCTGTAACACGGCCTTCCATTCTTCTGCTCTGTTTAGGGTCATGGCACAGGTGTCGTGTGAGCTTGTGGCTCCCAAAGACAACCGACCTAACGAGGGAATCATGTTCTTCAACATTGAGCTGTCACCCATGGCTTCACCAGCATTTGAAGCAGGCAGGTCAGGACTGTTTTTCATTATGAACTGGTCTGCAAACAAATCTGAGGGACAATATATGTATTTTTAAATCCCTGCCAGTTTTCTGGGAATATTTCTCTTGACAGCCTCATGTTTGGATATATCAGACCAAAAGTGAAGATGA
Organism: Mullus surmuletus; assembly: GCA_903171835.1. Classification (NCBI taxonomy): domain Eukaryota; kingdom Metazoa; phylum Chordata; class Actinopteri; order Syngnathiformes; family Mullidae; genus Mullus; species Mullus surmuletus. The sequence continues at coordinate 447,918 of CAESWR010000249.1, read as the reverse complement.
GACATGGTCTGTTTGATCAAACTGTGCAGAGGGTGTAAGTCGTCGATTGCTTCTCTTTCTCTAAAGGCAGTCTGAGTTGTCAGTGAAGCTAAACCGACAGCTGGAAAGATGCTTGAGGAATTCCAAGTGTATTGATACGGAGTCCCTGTGTGTGGTGTCTGGAGAAAAGGTGAACCACAACGCTACAGAGAAACAATCCTCTTTTCGCTATGATGATGATGTTTAATAGTGTGTTTGTGCAATCAGGTGTGGCAGATCAGAGTTGATGTTCATACACTGAATCATGATGGGAACCTGATGGATGCTGCCAGCATTGCGGCCATCACCGCTCTTTGCCACTTCAGACGGCCTGATGTCGGCATTCAAGGAGATGAAGTCACACTGGTGAGTCGGTAGCAGCCGGAGCGTCGCTGAATCTACTCAGGGATGTGTCACGCTCCACTGCTGCTCACATAATTGTCATATAGGAACTTTAGTTCCTGCGCTTTTTTCTTGTTTTCTTTATTTGTATTTTAACTGTCTATTTGTTTCTGTCCTCCCTCAGTACAGTCCAGAGGAGAGAGAGCCAATTCCTCTCAGTATCTACCACATGCCCATCAGTGTGAGCTTCTCTTTCTTCCAGCAAGGGTAAGACCAGAGCCAAGACTGAAAAGCTTTGCAAAGGAAATGATGCATACTCACGAAACTATCAACTGCTGTTCAAACTTACCCTGGGATACATTTTGTGATGATTTGGCACAACACACTATGGGTGAAAATCAGCAGATGCTATATGAATTGACATCATCACAATACCTGAGTCAAGATGTGATACAATTTCAATTTTCAATATTATACACCAAGGTGAGTATTGTGTGATATAATGCACTTTAGTACACATTGTCAATGGCAAGTTATATTTCTGTTGGTACATATTAAAACTCTCAAACTTAGCAGATATATTGACCAACACTGTTATTTGTGACGATGTTGCATATACAGCATGTAAATGACAAACTCAACTGTTTGTATTACAGTTTGGTGAAAGGTAACTTTATATATATCAACTCATTAGTATTAGAAATAATAATTGATAATGATAATTAATACTTTCCATCAGTGTATCTAATACAATATTTCCATGTAAAATATCACAATATTATGCTGTATCAATCCCGCACACGCAACTTCTTCCCCTTGTACATGCTGCACATTGTAACAAAAGTGAAATGCAATACAATCCTAACCATAGTGGTCGTCTCTTCCATGACTCTTCCCTCTGCAGGACCTATCTGTTGGTGGACCCCTGTGAGCGGGAGGAGCGAGTGATGGATGGCTTATTGATGATTGCCATGAACAAGCACAGAGAAATATGCTCTGTCCAGTCCAGTGGGGGCATCATGTTGCTTAAGGAGCAGGTGAATTCACTCTCAATGTTGATATTCTATTGTAATTTGCCATCAGGACTTTGGGCTGAGTTAACTCCATGTATTAGCGGTGAGTGCGAGTCCTTCATGAAATCTGTGTCTGCGCTTTTCTTTTGTTGTTGCAGGTGATGAGATGCAGTAAAATAGCCAGCGTCAAAGTGTCCGAAATCACAGAACTCATTAGTAAAGCCTTGGAAAATGACAAATTGGCCAGGTGAGTGGTAACACGTGCTTCAGTATTAGTCTGTGTCATCATCAGAAAATGGCAAGGGTCTGTTTGTGCATATGTACATCCAGGAAGGCTGGCGGTAGGTGTGGCTTTGCAGAGTCTATGCCACAGGAGCGAATCACCACTCTGAAAATGGAGGAGACCCCAGTGGAGATGACTGATGTTTCTGAGAGAGCTAATGACATTGTTCAGAGAGCTGAGGCGCCTCCTGAGAAGTATCCTGCGCAAAGACTTAACTTGTCACAGGCGGCTTCAAATGTGATGAAGACACTGGTTTTGGTTTGGAATTTGTCTGTGTGCGTTGTCTGTCATCCCCTCCTCTCCTGCTGCCTTGTGGGACCTTAATCATGCTCAACAAGACTACCATCCCCAGTGGTGCCTGTCCCAGGCGTGGGCCAGGTAGGGCAGGGTCTGCGCAATGCTTGGGGATTGGAGGAAGACGATGAGGAAGATGTCATCAGTGATGATGACCTAGAGGAGGAGAAGATGAACGTCGAGGAGGAGAGCAAAAAAGAGCAGAGCACAGAAGGTATGCAATGAATCTCCAAATTTAATAGTTGGTGTATTTGATCGGACAATCAAAATTCAGATTCAAATGTATAAAGCAATGGCAGTCTAAGAATTTCCTCTGCAAATATTCAAAACAAAGTCAGTGTTCAAAAAAAGCTTGTGGATTGAATTTGTTTTTCCCCTTAAAGGAGATGTGGTTGAGATATCTGACAGCGAAGAGGAGGAAGTGGTTATACTACATCCAGAGACACCAGATCAAAGTGCTAAGTAAATGCTTTTGCTTTGTTTTTGCTTTGTTAACCTGTCCTGAGGCCTGTACTATGAAGCTGGATTTGGTCTTGGCGAGATACTTTCTGGATAACTTCTGGGTTTCCCGTATTACAAAGGTGGATCTCTTTTTATGCGGGTACCTTGCCCTGGTAACTTACACAGAACGCCAAACCTGCTCCGGAGCAGGTTATGTTTCATGATAAGAGCTCAGCGGGTATCAAAGACCGCCCATCGACTAATCGACTAATTGCTTCCCTTGGAAAACGGCTTGCCCACTTTTACCAGATCCTGTGGACATCGGTGCACGGATCGTGAGAGGAACTCTTCGCCTTTTTTCCGAGATCGCTCAAATCCGTTCGACTTGCCCCGGTGACGTTCTGTACAAACATTATCTGGAGTAAAGTCTTCTGGGGCTGGCCCCCTTCCTGTTATTTGGCAGAATTTTTTTTCTTATGGGCTGTAAATAATATCAGAGGACCTCATGTATCATCATCCTACAACTGAGACAGTGTGAGGGAAATATTGATAAAATCTTCCAATAAACTCCCTGACCACTTTGAAGGATGTTTTTATATTTGTTTTTTATTTGCTCCCATGTCCTCTTTTCCTCACTGCTATTGCATGTGAAATGATTGTCGATCATGGTGATCACACACACTGCATGACAACATAGTGCGGGACCATGTATTTATGAAGGCACAAATGTAGTGACATCCCGTGCCGTCATAATAAGACATTAGCTTAATCTTATGCATTTACACAGTCTACGATTATTTGCCTTCGCTCTCTTTGACTTTTCGCAGTTGCAGCAGTGTTGCTCCGCGCTGTGATAGTTTTGCGGTCACTCCTCGTATTTGCGCAGACTTCTATTTTCCTGCTCTGTCGTAAAATAAGATGCTCTCGCAGCTGTCTCCAATGTGGAAAATGGCCCAGTGTTGCTAACCCCGCCCCCTTTACGTGTGCGCGCATAGATCTGAATTGGCCACAACTGGATTCAGTTATCGAGTTGATAACCGGCTTCGCAGTACAACTGATCGGGATCACGGGGATCTGGTGAAGTTGAGCGAGTTGTCGCAGAGTTATCCTGGTCGTGTTAATCCAGCTTCGTAGTACAGGCCTGTGACAATAGACATTTTGACATTTAAAAACCGGGGATGGGATTGCATTACTCATTTGCTTAATTAAGGCAATGCCACCATGTAAACTTTATTATATACACTCGTACTTTTCTTGCTCTGACAGGTCAGAATTTCATTTGTGAAAGTATTTATGTGGACTACATTCAGCAACACAGTCAACCAAATAAATGTGTTCTCTCTTGCTGACAGAGATCCAGAACCCCACCAAAAGAGGGCAGTATCATCCAAGAAAAGGCAGAAAAAATGAGCAACGCATTACAGGGCCTATCATCCATAAACCACGCAGCCATTGCAGTGCAGATTCTGCAGGACCTCTAAATTATAAAAAGAAAATAAAAATCAGGTTCTGTTGTATTATATTTCACTCTTGATTGATTAATCAATTATTATATTTTTTGTTGCGGACTGTTTTAAGCAAACAGATTGGATTGTGACGTATCGTTACACAGAAACCAAACTGTCGGATTTAGCATTTAAAAATATGCAATGGATGGATATGATATGTTATGGATACGATGTGGGGCAAAAAAGTAGTAAAAGTGCTTTTCATTTGTTTTGGAATAGAGGAATGGAGGTCTGTGAAGTTGTTGTTGTTTTTTATACATTATAATTGCCAAATTAAAATATGGAATTTAAAAAAACAAATAAAAAAATGTCACTGGTGTTTAGTATCGAAATGAAGTTTTTGTAAATGACCTACATGTTATTTTTAGGTACACTATGAGAGGACACAAGTCATGCCTATCATGAAACAGAGTAAAGTCATTGCATCAGAATATCAGTGCCATCAATGAAGACAAAAAAAAAAAAAAAGAATCCCAGACTAACAATGTTGCGTTTCCACTTAAGTAAAACCTCTCCACGAAATGCAGACGCTTCAGCTCTAATATCAGGTTCCACCGAGATTTGAACTCGGATCGCTGGATTCAGAGTCCAGAGTGCTGACCATTACACCATGGAACCATAGTTTATTGTGTGCATGAATTACTCCCCAACAAATATCGCTGCTAAAAAATAGATATCAGTAATAGTAATCAACCAATAATTGGCTTTGATCCGACCGTTTACAATGGAGCAGAAAAGAAAAGTAAGCGTTGGCCCGTACGGGGATCGAACCCGCGACCTTGGCGTTATTAGCACCACGCTCTAACCAACTGAGCTAACCGGCCCCACATGCACAAGGGAATATAGATTTTTTTAGACGTTAAATATACAGGATTTGAATTCCTATTTTATTTTTTTGTGCTACAG
>CAESWR010000249.1:397976-417090 GCA_903171835.1 Mullus surmuletus | reverse complement strand
AGGAGGAGTCTGAGGCAAAAGGGATCTCACCATACGTGCGGCACTGACAAAATGGTGGACAGTGGTTGTCCCCCCCTCCTCAGTGGTTGGATGGCCCGAGTTTCGACCCCAAACATCAGGAAATGAACACAACTCAGAGCCATATTAGTGTGCACGTGTGTGTGCATGTGTGTCTATGGTGTGTTCATGGATTTGCCGTTTGACATGCTAACCAAAAAGGATTTGAATATCTGGAAAGTCAAAATTTTTATTTTCATCTGCACCTATGTGCGTTTTGATGTGTCTAATGTTGACCATCGTTGCAGCCCAAGAACACAAAAAGACGCAACACATTTTTTAATCTAAATTATCACAGTAGGGCATTTTCTTGGGAAACGGTTTCCTTTATTATTGGCAAGAATCTTATTATAAACATTGCCACAACTTTCATGCAGAAAAACAAGACATGGACCCACCCAGCCTAGTTAAAAAAAAAAAAAAGAAAACACATTTTTCTTTCGGAAAAGTTTTGGCTCAACAGAAAATCGGGGGGAGAATGCATGTACAACTACTTCGGAGAAAAGGGACAGGAAAAAAGGAAATGTTTATGAAAGGGGGACCAAAAAATACAAGCGGACACGTGTGTGTATGCATGTGTTTATGTGAAGGCATGGAAGGAATGGATAAGGGACTGGTCTGTGTGGCTCTGTTCTAACAAAAGCCTGAAAAGCTCAGTCACGTGGCTCATGTGTTTTTCAGTGTTCTGTAATTGTGCCTGCGGGTGTGGGCATGTGTGTGTTTCTGGACTCTTATTTGCAGCTTTTAGCATACCAGATTGTGCACTTATGTTTACTGGCCATATGATTTATCGGGCTCTGCATAAGGTGGGTGTAAATGTGCTGTACACAAAATGGCCAGTGGGGAAAAAAACAACTCAAGAGCCCAGTTTTGAATGTTTTGTGATTCCACTTTGATCCTTTACCTGTGGTTAAACACGTTGTGGGCAAAAATACCATAAGCACACCACAACAACAGGAACCAGTTTGGTTCAAAACATCTTCCTTAAAGCAGTGCTGAAATCATAATCCTCTTGAAAATTGAGTTTCAGTGGGAAACTAACAGCACAGTACGGCACAACTAACCCTTTCACATCAGACAAACAAACAGGAACTGCCACAGCCCAACAGGGTGGGAGCATCTAGCAATCCCCAGAAAAACAAACAAGAAATACAAACAACAAAACAAAAAAATGCACACAGAACTAACCGCCATCCACTCACCAACATTAAGCGCTGCGAGATTAATTAATGGTTGGAATTATTTCAGAGGCTCGTTAAATGTTTATGGGGCATTCGGCAACCACATGGCTGGCAGAATTCCCTGTGGGATGCTGGTATTTTCTATCAGCTTGTAAAAGAAAAAGAACATTTGAGAGGAAATTGTCAAGGACACAGTGTCCCCATCCCAGGATTTTAAGACATTTTTGATTGCCTTTAGTAAAAAAAACAACAGAAAACAACTAAATCTGAATTTATGAACAATCACCCTTGTCCATCAAACTAAAAAGTTCCTTCAAAGGGATTTAGATTGACCTAGTTTCTACCATATATCTCGCATCCTCCCTTATTGCACCTTTTCACCCGACACGCATCCATATCTGGCTTGGGGTTTTGGATCATCTGCTATTCCTCAGTGAGGTTAGATGTACTCATGGTGCTTTGTCACAATGCATTGTCTCAAATGCAAAAAAAGCCACTAAATGTTTTTCTTGGAAGTCTGGATTCAATCAATGCCAAATTGCTCCCATATATTCGACGCATACAGAGCCAAATCAAGATCAAGATCATCAAATCAACATTTGACTGAGAGGATGCCAAGTTAATATTTAACTTGTGTGCTGTAGCAAACTTCCACCCAAACAGGCAGCACCTGATAGCGCTTCCTTTGAGCCTGGCAAATGGAGAAAAATTGAAAGTCAGTCAGGGATTTTGTCAAGAGTAATTCAGAAGTTTCCATTTGAGGAGCTGTGTTTTGATATTGCAAATTTCCAATTTTCTAGAGCCTCAGTAGATGTAAGTTTGATCTTGATGCATGTGCAGATGAATAATGTTAAGTCAACTGTGGAGATGTTGTGAAATAATTTAAACAGCATAATTACAGCAAGAAGGACAAAGTCAGAGGTAGAGGTGTGACGCTTGTCACTCCATCGGCAAAGAATTTTTGTTGAGTTTCATTCATTCACATCAATTAATAATCAAGAGGACTAGAAATTTCGATCTTTGCTCCAGCCTTTGAGGTCACACACACAAACGCTTCTCTCCTTGCCGTAATATCCTGGGTGCCGGTTAAATGTAACACTTCACTTGCTTCGATATCAAGTCTCATATTAATTGTTCCCAAGCTGCTGACCAGCACAAACATTTGCACAGTGACATTAAAGGAACCTATAATCTCCCTGCTTTTTACAAGCTTACAAAATCTCTAATCACCTTGTTTACACACATCAGCAGTCTTTAATACAGTATAGTCCGTTAAACATTATTGCTAAGTAATTAGTTGGATTACTAAGTAATTAGTAGCATATTTTTTGTAACTAGACCCAAAGCAATTAAATGGAGCAATTAAGCAATTAAAGCAATTCAAATTCAAGTCTTTAAACAGTTGATTTTTGAATGATGAATTCTCCAGTTGCTGACATGGAAAACTTTGGTCGCAACACTCCACCTTTTGACATGCGGCCTGTGAAAGGCGTCTGTCCAAGCCCAACAACCCCTCGGTCAGAAAAAATAAATAAAAAATTGATTGTTCGTCAGAATCCCCTCCCAGAATAAGGAACGTGTTACTATAAACGGATGCCGTAACTGCTGTAACAAGCAACAAAGTGAAGCTTCACTTCCATCACGGTTCACAAATTAAGAGTAAGTGGAGCAAATAAATCAGTTGCCAGTGACAGCATACATGAGATAAAGGAAGTGCAATGCAGTTTGTACTCTTGAGGTATAGAAGGGTGGCAATTAATCCTCATTATAAAGCAGCACAACACATCACCCGAGAAAGTCAATTTTCATTCAAAAGTGCATTCAAGTTATATTGTGTAATAAGAAAGACAACTTTGGCTCATCCTGTCACAAAAGCAACTCTCCTGCTTTGTACCTTGTGTCCTGCCTCTGAACAAACAAGAAAATGGAATGTAAACTGAAACGGATGGAAACTTAATTTGACAAGCAAATGTCTGAACACAAGTGCGCCCTAATCTGAATCGGCCTGATATGATGGGCTCTTCTTTCGTTTGGGGGATATTGCTTTACTCAGAAGGCCACATGATTAAAACCCTGGAGGTTTGATTTCACCGACAAACATTGGAAGTTTTCGTGTTGCTGAATACAAGTTACTTTTGAGTGACTTTGAGGAAGTGGCCAATGTCCTGTGATCGGGATAACTCTATTAATAAGCCATGTTCTTTTCTTTATACAGGTGCACCCTTCCACAGGCAAAGCCATTACTCTTTCAGAAACACACACATGCCACACACTCCCACATCTTCCCTGTCAACACACCTCCTCGGTTCTTTGCCTCTCAGTACTTTTCCGTTCAGTCTCGCTCTTCATTGCCTGCCCCTTTCTCCATCTCCACCCCCTGCACTCTTGAGCGCTTGCCCGTTCTACAGGTAGTTCCAAACTGAGAGCAACAAGAGTCACTTCTAGTCCAAAGCTTATTCTACATGCATACGTCCTGTTCAGAAACAAAACTTTCAGTCAATGTCAAGTTAAGTTTTTACCTTGCGATGCTGCAGACAAAAACACGTCCCTTACACTAAAGGTAAGAGGAAACGAACAGACATATCATGGAGAAATACTCAGAAAAATGCTTGCTATTTCCTTCCTATCTCCCTCCATTGTGAAACAAGACACTTTGATTTCTGGACCGCAACACTTCAGAGATTGTCAACGAGTCATGTCTTGATTTAGATTGTTTCTGGGAAATCATGCACTAACTGCTTCGGAGGCAGCGTTCACTGAAAACCCAAATGCACAGTCAGGATGGAGTCCGCTCTCAGGTGAATGGTGAGTGAAAAAAGGAAAGTCTGAGTGAGCGTTTCACATGGATTGTGACACCGAGAGATGTTGTCACATTAAAAGTACAACACTGATCACCAACATATTGAAAAATAATGAATGTATAAAAACATGATCTTTCATCTCGTGGTACACACGCATGAACACACACACAAACACAAATAAAAACCATTACTCTGAGGAGGCACTATCCACATGCATTTACATCATTTGTATTTGTTTCTGTCCGCATTTTTTTTTATCAGTCATTTAAATATCAAACAATTCTATAAAAAGATGAAAAGGCATTTGATGAGTAGAAGCAAATGCCAGGCCACAATTAAAATGCCACAGCTGCTTCTTGACTCTCAGACCAAGTGCAGTGGAAAATTACAGCTTATCATGATAGAGAGAATACAGGAAACAAAGATACCAACAGTAGCCACAGAGGAAGATCGACCGGACCAGAGCCAATTGGGCTCTGAACAAATGTCACTCAAGGCTATTTGTAGAATAGGTATGTATTCTCACTTAGCCCGGGTCAACTGGACTAAACAAGTACACATTCAAGCAAAGAGAACACATGTGCTTTGACTCTATTTATAGATAAACATATGCAAATTCAAAAGATGTACATCTAGTGAACAACAAACTGAGCACAGGAGAGGCTTTGAGCATGTTCAATGATACATACCTAGGGGTTGACAAAAGGTGCCAGTTTTAGTGATGATTTGAAGAGGGCACAGAGGCTATTCTCACAGGACAACAAGTAGCCAGATGACAAACTCAGTCCAGGTAGAGAAAGTCATACGACACTCATCCACTGTGTTGGGGAAGGAGAGACAGCCAGGAGATGGAGGGCAACAAAAAAGAATCGGCAACAGCAGGTGGTGTTCAGAAACTATCAGTCTCTGGATAGTTTAAGCAGAGGGGGTTTGTAAGAGATGTAAGTCTGAAACAAAAATGACCAAAAAAACCCACCTTGCCCTGCATCAAAAAGAGAAGGAGTCAGAGTGGGTGCACAGGAGCTCATAGACAAGGTTTTGACTGAGGGAGGATGGAACTCTCTAGAATAGGCTGTTGCCTGGCATTTTTATAAGCCCCACTTGGGTGGGAGGGGCCACAGTGAGGAAAGGGAAGAAGGGACGCTGCCTGCTACAGCCCCCTGGTTTGAGAGTACAGCTGAGCTCCAGTCGGTGGCCAATCAGCTGCGTTCAGAATACAGCACAGGCCCATCCCACATTTTGCATTGGCTCACACAGAGATTACTTTGTCTGTGGAAATGCACTGTTACCTCCAGCTGCTCATGATCAGCTCGATAAAACCAGTCTGCCCAGCACTCTCATGTGACCCACCTTCTCTTTAAATATCTTGTCATTGTTCCTTTGCGAGTTTCTTCACTTCCATGTAGACGCAAACCATGTCAGAAATGACTCTCCGCACTTCTATTTCTCACCTACCTGCCGTCTTTCATAGCAGCTGTACATTTGTACATCTGTACATTTACTACTATTTAACTTTGTATAGAGTCTATTTTATTGTTTATATTCTATTTTTTACTCCACTTTTTTAGGAAAACACCTCTCCGTGCTGCTTTAATTTCATTGTATGCCTCATACAATAACAATAAAAGTCTGAATCTGAATCTGAATCTGTACACCCAGCATGACAGACGCCACCACCATCCTTACACACCCTCAAAATGTTGAGAAAAACATCTCCCTGTCCCTCCCCTCTTCAACTTTTGTGGCGTGCGCTCCTGTGCGATTGTTGTCTGTGTGTCTGTGAGTTCTGCCTCCTTGCTTTGGACTTGCACAAAGCATTGCTTGTTCTGTCTATATGGTTTAGTGTATCAAGCATTTAGTGAATCACATGGGAGAGTATCTGAAGGCAGTGAAGAATAAATATTTGGTTAAAAAAAAGTGCCTGTGTATGGAGACAACGTCTATTCTAGCTCATGAATTTAAGCAGATTGATTTTTCCCCGGTTAGAGAAGAATGTTGCTCTGTGTGGGAAAAGGCGAGGCGACCTGTCGGGATGTTGCACGGAGCCTCAAAAGCCAAATATTTTCAAGCAAGATTCACATATTCGCATGCTGGTGAGGAAAGAGAAACATTTCGCATTTGGCTTTTTGCTTTTCCTTTACACAAGTAAAGCGAGGACAATTTTTCAGCTTCGACACTCTTGTGGCAACTGTTATCCCCAAGCCCTCACACGAAGCAAAACAGAATGACAGCAGCACGAGCCACGAAAGTGATAGCTCCATACAATGAAAACAACAGCCATTTAAAAGTGATTCAGATCACCAGATGAAAAACCAGCATCCTGTTTTTCTATGAGGAAAAAAGTTCTTCCTCATCGACAAAGACAAAACAGAAACTTCTCATAATCGAATACCAGGGGGAATATCAACAGCAACCACTGGCCTGATCTCCTCTGGCAAACACTCATCTTCCTTCATTTACAATCATTAAGTGGCTTGGCGCAGAGTTTTTATGTCAGTTTGAATCAACAAAGAGACCAGCTGTGCCGAGCTGAGAAAATGCTGTCCCTTTAAGAGTCCTCTTCCTGCACCAAGAAAAGCTCAGAGACTCGGCTTTGAGAGGGAGTGCGTGTGCAAGTTTGCCAGTGCATGCATTCGTTTGCCAGTCCTCTGCCGTGCTGTCTCAGGCTTCTTGTAACACTATTCTTCCACTATTTCTCCCGCTTGCTTTGCTTTTGTTTTTAAATATATATTGACAAACCATGACCATTAAATCCTGAAGCTAGAAACATCAAAATAAAGACATTCGAAATGGGTGACCATAAATTCCAAGTGACTGAAGTGACGTCGCTGCATTAATAACACTGACCCTGCCTGGTTAATGCTTTATGAGCTTGTTACTGCCAGTTGACTCAAGTCTTTTGCACAGATTAACCAAGGACCAAGGACAGCACAAATATATCTGTTCCAACGTGTCCTGGGTCCGAGGTGTCAGCCCGGATTGGCAGTGCAGTATTAGAGTTGGAGGAAATCATGGGCTGCATTCCAATACCCATACTACCCTATTATTCAGTATGTCAGAAAAAGATGTAGTATGTCTAAATGGGTGAAATGCAGGATACTGAAAGTACCTGGATGACCTGCAAGTCAGCAGACTACCCTGGCCATTCTGACCCACAATCAGAAGCACACAGCTGTGAAGTTCTAAAAGGGATTAGTGAGGTATCTCTGCTTTTGATTAATATTGTTATAATTGATCGGTTTGTACTGAGGATCAAGATCTACTCGATTGGATTAGAGGCCCCAGCTGTGCTGAGATAGTGTTTTGTGATAAAGTTAAAGAAATAACTTGCAGCTTTTGCTGTAGCTTTTCTCCTTGCTTCTCCATGTGTTTCATTATGTGATCGCAGTGTTTTGACTTTTCATATTGCTCAGCAATAGTTCCATCATTATTGAAAATTATTTTAAACTTGCATACTGAGTGTTTTTAACATCTCATACAAACTACTATGGAGAAGCTTCATTCAACTGCTTCTCATTTGTGCAGCAAACGTGAATCTTGTTCCCTTCTTCGGGAAAAGATTACCTTGGTAACTACAAATTATAGGCATTATTAAACAATAACGAGCTAAATAAATGCCATGATGGAATAGGTAAATAAAATAATAAAGTGTTGGCTGGTTTATGCGATAAGTATGAGTCCATAAACAGTAACCTTTGTCAACTCTTTTGCTGCAAAATAATGTTATAAAAAGCGAGGACAGGAAATTATCATTAATTCACAATGACCAGAGGTAAATTGCCTTCAACTTGGATGGAGAAGCATCTGACAGAATAAGAAAATCAAAATTGTGAGGTTGTGAGGGAAGCAAATCAATTTCAATGCAAATATGTCTGTAATTGCAGTGCGCATGGCAGTTTAAAGAGGCAGTCTGTATCTACAATTGGAATTAAGTGTTACATTTGTTAGTTAAGTTAACATTTGTAAAACATAATATATTTATGTTAGGAATAGGTATAAGGATGATTGAGTACTCTTTTATATTAACGGTCATTTTAGTGGATGTGATCTATAGTGCTGGTGAACTGTAATGCTTTACATATACTGTGTGGTATTTTCAATGATTAGTCCAGCCCATTCATAGGTATGATAGTGGAAAAAGCTTTGGTTAATATTATATATTACATATATTATTATAATTTGTATTACTATTGGTCAGTATGGTAAATTTTACTCGTTACAGCCGCATCTAATTGTCTTCCACTCCACCTACTGAGCCACAACGCCCCCAATAAATAATACCAATGAATACATTACCGTATTATATTCTGTGAAGAATTGTGCAAGTCGGTGAGTCCTCAATAGATAATTGTCTCTCCACTGTTTTGACCAATTCATATTTGAAGAAAAATATGCACCTTCAGGATATTTCCTCAGCTAGTGGCTTTAATCTCAAAGGCGCCAAAAAATGTAATTAATAATGCAAACACACCAAAGGCACATATAATTGATACTACATACAACTGAAATTAAATTAAATCTGTTGGTATGTAAGAATTGAATTGAATTGAATTGAATTGAATTGAATTGAATTGAATTGGCCCACAGCTGTGACGGAACAGTTTTTAGCATCAACTGCATTATTCCAAATATGAGGTTAGCTTTCGAGCTAGTTCTGGCCAGTCAACCCTGGCAGTTGCCATACACGTGACAAGCTCCACCCTACAACCATCTTATCAAACACACACTCAGAATCTGGTGTACTATTTAAACTGCAAGAGTTTCCCAACACACTCTGCTCAACTGCAATTGACGTGCAGTTTTGTTTACCCCAACATCCAACTCCAGCCGCAGAGGGGGTTTTATTATGTGATGTTCTCATCTCTCCCCTATATCACTGTGTTAACCGTTACGGGGAGTGATGAGGTCAGGGCCTGGATGCCACTATGTAAATCATGCAATAAATGTTTGCTTCCAACAAATACTTGCTTCCAATAAAAGATTGCTTGACTCGAGTTGGCCTACTCTAAATTGGTTAAATCATTGGCTTTCAGATTTCACACACTGACTGCGCCTTCTTGAGCCTTTTTAAATTGTGAGGTTAATTCATAATAATGGTCATTTTAAAGGATTGCTGTAGAACTGTAATGTGTAACATATACTATGTGGTATTCTAATGATTTGCCCAGCCCATTCCTAGCTATACTAATTAAAAAAAAACATTGGTAGTTAATGTTATTGGTCAGCATGGTAAATGTTACTCATTACAGCCACATTTAATTCTCTTCCAGTCCACCTACAGACAAACGCTGCCACTATACTGATGAAGGTGTTACCGTATTATCGTCTATGAAAAATGGTGCAAGTTGACGATTCCTCAATAAGAATGCTACTATTCTCTCCACTGTTGACCAATGCACATTACTGTATATGAGAATAATCTCCCTTCAGGATATTTTCTCAGCTGGTGGCTTTAATCTCAAAGGTGCTGACAAATGTAATTAATGTCAACACACCAAAGGCGTATCATATTAATACTACATATTTATACAACTGCAGTGAAATTAAATATGATGGTATTCTAGACTTGCAGGAATTAAATTGAATTGAACCTGAGGTTTTATTGTGAGTAGTTGTCTCTATTATGTGCCTATTCTCCTTCTTCTCACCCACAGCTTTAAATGAACAAAATTTTAGACATCAACTGCATTCTTCAAAATATAAAGTTTATTCTGAATTGGTTATATGCTGTTAGTCAGAAACTGACTTTCACATTTCACACACTAAGTGCGTCGAATGCACATTGCAGCCTGTTGCCATGCTATTTCCCAAAGGGATCGGTGAGGTTTTTCTGATTTTGATCAAGGTTGTGTGCCGTTTTCATTTACCCTGATCCACAAACTAATCATACAAATAAACAGCTACAGCAATGTAACAAAGGAACACTTTCATAAAATGACCTGTATTGAGATGTGTACCATGCAGGAGGAACATTCATATCTTTAGATAGATCTTGAGACACACGCATGGATTGACGGACAGATGGACGGATGGACAGACAGACAGACAGACAGACAGATAGATAGACAGATACTATACTCTACCCTCGCCTGCTTTATTTGCATGCTCCAATGCCAAAAAGTACCTGGTATCAAATAGTGCATCGAATCATGGTTTCATCGAGGCCAAGTAGGTACTATTTGGTGACGTCAAGCCCACTGATTGGTCCACAGAGACACAACACGGTATTTTGAAATAAATGTCAAAATACCGCTGTTTAACAGTGATGGGTTACGGCATTACTAATGACGTTACTTTGTTCAGCAAGGAGTAATCGAGTACTCTTCCCATCATTATAACACGCCCAGTACCAAATGACCCACGGACCAGTTTGGGTACTGGAGGTTAGGGACCACTGCAAGAGGTTTGGAGAAACCCCCCCCCCCCAAAAAAAAAAAAAACCCATCCATCGTCATTAACATTCCAGTGACATAAAGTGAAATGGTCTTCTCTCTAACATTTGGAAGTATGAAGAATGACAGGGTCTGGAGGTCATTTGCCCAAAAGGTTAATTTTGTCTAACATGTAAATCATTGATATACAGATATTCAAATGCATGTCAATATCATACTCATATCTATTTAATGAGACATAGTGGTATGATGAATTTGAGGAGGACCACCTCAACAACTGAATCACTGCTTGTATCTCTCTACAATTCTATTAGCATCTCCTTTAAATTCCAACAGCAGTGAAGGTATTTCTCATATTCACTGGACAGTTTAGAAACACTGTGAGCAACATTTACCATTCATCTTTGTTAATCAATATGTAACATCTATTGAAATAGCCAACCAGTCAGCTTTGACATAAATCATCAAAGCAGTGTGTAGATTTGCAGGCAGATGACACGGCTACCTTAATCCTGGAGAGGTCGAGGATAGAGGTTAGATAAAAACACTGACTGTGGACCAAGAGGTCTCCAGTTAGAATCTTGGTCAAGACTTCAGATCTGCCTTAAGGCTCTCACACTATATGGCAGCATGACTCAGTAGCTAGTTACAGTGAACGTCTTACCACCATAGGGATACCAGTTTGATCTGGCCTGGCAGCTCAGGTGTCCCTGAACAAGACACTGAATATTTACCTGCTCCGGATGCAAAGGTTGGCACTTTGCATGGCAGCTTCCGCCATCAGCGTGTGAATGTGGGTGTGAATTGGTGAAGAGGTCAAATACTATGTAAAAAACTTTGAATGCTTTTCAGGTATAAAAAAAAAACACCATATAAATACAGATCATTTACTGAGTACAATTGGTATAGTCATGGAGTCAGGAGTGAAAGGTCATTAAATCATCAGCAACACATGATCAACATTAACAAAAGTTATACTGCATGGTGTTTTTTAGAATTTCATGTTCTGCAAAAGTACTGTATACACAAATAATACTATTACTATTGATGATTCTTGAAAAAAACATGCAAAATAAAATACAAAAGCATCTACATTTCTTAAATTACTTCAATGTAACAAAGCAGATCTAGCATCATAGAAAGCAAAGATTTGCTATTGGAGCCTGGATCTTTTTACACTGACTCTGGGCCATTAGGCTCATAAAAAATGAATAGTGGATCATAGTAGAGTACATTTTTCTTTTGCATTTGGTGTCTCCTGATCTTTTTGTCTTCTGATTTATTATTTGAGCAGTGGGTAAAGCTCAGCTATCTCTATATATAATCTGTTTTCTTCTTTAAAATAGATGTTGATAATTTCATCATCACTAAGGATTATTTGAGTGTTCCGTGGCTACAAGACATACATGGACACGAGTAAACCAATAAGAGGCGACGGGTATTCTTGCATTTTTACTACTTTCCTCTGCACCACTATGTCTCTCTGCTCTCCCATGTCTCTCTCCAATATGTCTGAATATCAACTGCAAAACATTTTCGACATAGCATTTGGGTGATGACTGATGACTGTGGGAGGCATTGGTGGCGCCACGTTAAGTCTCTTTTACCCTCAGTGAAGCATTAAGTAACAATCTGCACATGCCCACCAAGCTCAGAGAGGATCACTGATCCACCGAAATAAGTAAAAACACCTGTGTTCATGAAGTGTAGCTCACTGCACAGATAGCACAAGTACATCTGGTTACATGTCTATGAAGTGGAGATAAACTTCTTCAAATACCAAATAAATAGGAAACATGTTCGAGAATGATTATTCCACTCCATGTGCGCCTGTAAACCATTACTGTTCCAGCAAGTTTTGCAATAGTGCCTGTGAGGGATGTACTGGAGAGCAAAACAATTCTGCCTTTTAGCCCCACTCACTTCTTTTTTCTTTACTCTTCTTGTTTTTTTAACAAAGGTTTGATGCCAAATTCGTGAGATTTTCATCATGAGGGCAGATACTTGTCAGGTTTGGTTTCTTACAGCCTGCATATGACTGCATTTGCCACTCAAAACTTATATTTTCCGTCTGAGCAGTGCAAGAGAACAGTGACAATGAAATAAGAAGCAATACAGGGCAGAGGAGCATTTCTAAAGAAAGGTATGGCAGTTATGTTCACCAGCTAACCAGAATACTACAGAATATTACATTCAAGCATGAAACCACAGGAAGGAAAGCCTTGCATATAGTATTCTTCTATGAAGATTAGATGTAATATTCAAGTTAGTAGACTTGCAAGGCTGCACTTCTTTCAGTGGGCTATTGTGCTAATACAACTTATTTTATTCAATATCTAAATGGAATTCCACATATTGTAGAGTGAGCTTGTGTCAAAAACTGCAATTTTCTACAGATTAGAGGATGTGAATAAAAAGCAATAAATACACCACCAGGCCGTATTTTGGGAGTTTGTCAGAACCTGCAAGCAGAAATTGCAAAGATAAATTAAAGCTAAAACAAATTCATAGATTTTGTCTTTTCTCCCATCCTCTATGGTGACAAATACAATCCATTTATCCATTCATTTTCGACTGCTTTTAATCCAGGACTGCTGGTGTCAGATTGTATGGACTGTGACAACGCCCATCCACTGGGAAATAAGGTTGAAAGTGCATGGATGGGTGCTTCCTTTATGCTGCATATTTCAAATTGCCTAGATATAACAATTGTCATGATTTTGCACAATGTAAATAGAATTAAAAATTGGAATTGAAAATCACTTGTGGTTCCGTTGTCCATGACATGTCACAAGACTCTTGGCAGGTCATTATTACGGAATTGTTATGTTACCCCTGTATCTTTCATTTATTTTAATCAATGCCACATGTTTGCAACTGTATTTCAGTTCAATTACCCTCATTCTAACCCGAAAAATAAAGTCCTGACCAATAATGAACTGTTAAGTTGTGTGACTGTAGTGAAAGCTGGATGGCATCCCAACAGGTGATATTGCAGTAACCCATTTAATGGCCAAGAAGTTACTGGTGTCACAAAATTCCCTTTACTGGGGGTGATTCCCCTGTATAAATTAGCTGTTCACCAGTATAAATGCCACATGTCATTAAAAGATAAAAAAAAAAACGTTAAAAATCGCCACAATTCAAATAACTGCAGCATAATGATTTCTACCCAAACACAAGACCCAAGAAGGGGGGTGACTTTACGACCACCCATGTAAGGAGGATCAATGATGGGAACGGAGGAGACCAGCAGACTTGTCTTTCCCCTGCATTTGGACAAACACACATTCCGCTAGATAGGGTATAAATGTTAGCGCAGGGCGACAGAGTGAGAGAGAGAGGAAGGCAGACCATGTTACTGTACTGGTTGTGCACTCTCTCTCCCTCCTCGAGGTTGGACTTGTAACTAGTTCATGTTCCACTGCTTAATAAAAGGAGAATGGTGACTCCGAATGGCAAAGAATGATTCCTGGCTTAATTCTAAGACTCGAAAGAACACACAAGAGAAGGAGCATGTGCTTTAGGTGGGTAACTGTCACAGGTCAGTTGATGACATATTGACTTTATAATGAAACATGGCATGACAAATGGATATCAGAATGAGGGTAAGGTCCGCCTAATTTGTAATGAATTAGCCAGGTAGAGTAGCTAACGTAGCCTAATAATTTTACATAGAATCCTCAACATTTTTTCTTTTTCTATTAGGCACTAGTCTGATGAACGGTCGAGGTGGAAAATAAAAGTTTGGAGACAGTGTTAGTGTTTCTCCCCTAGACTTGGTGTTTCATATAAAATCAGCTGGGTTTGTAGCCATCTGAACTTGTGCAGCTGTCAAAGACGTGCTGGTCATGCCAGTTGCCACCTGTAAAGAACCATTTGTTCAAATCTGGATTAGCACATACATCAATTATCTTGTAGCTGTTGCTCGATCATGCCATCTATGGTCGCATTTCTCTAGTCGGTCCTACACTTTAATCTAACTGTATAAGAGAGTCCTGATTCACATGATAAAAGGCACCATTTATGGTCATAAAGGCCGCAGGATTCCAGGGTTCAAGCCTAGCTTCAGTGGTATCTATGATGTCACAAACACAGCAAACAATATGGACGTTCTGAGAGTTGAGAATGAGAATGTTACAAAGCAATACTTAAGCTCTTGGCTTTGCGTCCTGAAGATAGTGTTTGCTCAGAAGGGCGGGAGTGTTAACTTTATGTAAACAGAAGGGCTTACAAATGCCATAAACTGTTTTGTGGACTTCCACTGAGGTGCGACTATCCCAAATAGCTATTGTGAGATTTTTTGAAAAAAATGTTTTGTGGCTATAGAGCTTATCTTCATATATGGATCTTCAAAGGGCAGCAGTGGGAGTGAGGGACTGTTTTATAGAAGTTAAATATGCCTGCCAGCCGCTTTAACTGCATCCTACATGTGTTTTTTTACAGAAGTCTTTTTTAAGTATGACAACTTTTAAGTATGACGGTACTTTGACTTGACACAGTTATAGAAGATAGGATGAGGTATCTCTGAATAAGAGATGGGTTTCTTTCAAACCAGTTCCAAACCATGGCAAAACCTTGGGCCATGAAAAAGCCATTCTTTTTTAGGTCTATTCTTTGGATTGAGTCCAAATACCAGCATGTCAGTAAGAGGTCTGTCAAACTGAGGATGATTCTTGTCAAATAAAAATGCAATGAAGTGTCGGCAATGCTTTGATAATTAGATTTCACTGCACAATAACCTCTGCCATACAATACTTTTCATTCATGCTAGTTCAAGTCTTGTGCAACTATCTGCAGCTTGAGCACATTGAGTGCTGGCTTTTCTTGTTCTAAAGAAAGAAGATCTATTGCCACTGAAACTTAAATAATTTTGTTATGTAACCACTGTACATCAATATGTCACAACGTGTAGAAGGGGATTCTGATGACGATGATGTCAGTGGAGAAAGATATCTACTTCCAATCTGATTTACTACATGTGTTGGTTGGATGTGGGGTGACATTGCAAAGTATTTTTAGCGTCCGGATAATTTTTGCAGCATAAAAAAGAAAATACATTGTTGAAATAGGTACAGATTCAAATTTTAAATGTCTTTAAATTTGTGTAAACCCTGAGGTCACTTCATAGTGCTAACAAAAGACTTGAGTTGCACAGTGAGATAACAATTACATACGCCTAAAACTGATCCAATAATCTAAGTGTGGTTTGTAAATAATCAACCCACAACTGTAACTGGTACAATATGGCTCAGCCTTAACCTTGAACATTGTGTTATAGGAAGTCCTGTACATTTTTTTTTAGCACAGAGAACATATTCCCCAGTCATCTCAGCAACAATAAGGAATCATATTTCTGACAGACTGTTTCATGGCCATAACAAGGTACAATCGCAGCCATCCCATACTTGGAAATTAAACACTAGCACTGGCAGTAACCATGCCTATTGCTTTTGCTATTTTAAAGTAGGTAGATTTTTATTCCTCCATCAATATTAGCTGCATTTTTATCAGTGTACAGTGGGTATAAACACATACACAAATATCTGGCTTAATTTCTCCTAATTATTAATTCGCCTCTATATATTTCTGGTAGCTGTTTATCAGTGTTCTGAACCACGACACAACAAGCACTGACAGAATATACTATTCATTGAAAGTTTGGTCATAATCCAAGTCACCCCGGTGGCTGAAGTATTGCCAGTTTGAAACGTTCCCCTATCCTTATTTAGGCACTTCAGTCATCCCCTCAACCAGCACAGGTCTGCGGAGGTTAAAGGTCACCTTCCGAGCCAAATTCAATTTCTGAAGGTTTTTTAACAGTCATATGTTTCCCTCTAGCATGAGTATGAGGGGCGTGGCCAGACATAGCTCATTGACATTTAAAGAGACAGGAAAAGAAACAGCCCATTCTCAGGAGAGCTCACTAGAGCCACTTTTAGACCGGCTGAAATGAAGTACTATCGCTGAATTTGCGGGAAAATACTTTTAAAATAATGCTTTTGGTCCTCTGGCAACAAAATGAAATTGTGTCAAATACCTCATAGAAGGGGACCCTTAACTTCAACAAAAACCTTCACAAGTGGGTTATTGTTATTCTCAACAGACATTATATAACTAAAGGGCTTAATGCAAAGTGAATAATGATCAGTTCAATTGAACCACCCTAAACAAATAAGGTTAATTCTCAAACAAAAAGGAAAACCCTTCCGACATGGTTCAGCCTGACCTGTCCTCCAGTCATTCCCCGGAAGTGTTGGGTGACACACTCTCACCCACCTGTACACTAGGTCTAAACAAAGGGGCTAAGAAAGAGAATTCCAAAAAGCATTCCAAAAAATGCTAATTATTTTCCTTTATGCTTTTATATACAGTTTAGAGCAAGTTCATGCCAAACAAAACTCAAACAACATGCTTTCATAAATTTGAAACAGTACCTTTCAGCCCTCCTGTGCAATTTTTGTTTATTACACAACATGAAAACGATCCGTTCAACATGTGGGCACAGAGGCATCCTTGAGAGAGGCTCAGTGGTTCCATGTGAGCACATGATTTGAGTGACACTGAATAGTTTATGTAGTTTACAGCTGCAGTCCTCATATAAAAGATTTTGTTGCCAAGTAGGCTACTTCTAATTGGTAGTGAAGAAGAAGTAGTGGGTGTTGTCTACTGCTTCAAAAATGGTTCAATAGATCTATGGTTCATATTTGTTGTTGTTTTGTTTTTTTTAGAGTGCCTCTCTGGAAGGCATTCAAAGTGCTTTACACTCACATATCTTGAGTGTTGACAAGCATACATAGGTGCCAATCTGCTCATTGGGAGCAGTTAGGAGTTCAGTAGCTCGCTCAAGGACACTACAAACTAAATACCTCAGAGGACTGAGGAGGATGGGCGGTATCAGAATTAAACCAGTCCAGCTAACTTTGGATGTTCAAGTAGCGGTGTTGTCAGTGTGTGTAGATAAAATGTGTGGGTGTGTTAAAAGGTGGAGACACACTCTGATATGGGGTTGTTGCTTTCAGTGCAAAGAATACAAACTTAAAGCAATCCAAGGACATTTCATCAAAAGCAGTCACGTAGCAGCCAGTAAGCATGTCTAATCAGGCCTTTTCCAGTCTGTATAAGCCTGACTCCTGGTGTGGCTTTATCTCACAAACTCACGTCATCCACTTCACAGTGTGATCACTCTTTCAACGATCTGGAAGCTGCCGCTGCAAAGGCCCGATCTCCTCTCCTTTTTAAGAGGGATCGAGGAACGTCCAAGACTATCTGGTCAGCTGACCTAATGACCTTGGAGGGTCAATGCACTTTAACAAGGTCAGATAAGTATTCTGGGGCCAGTCCATTCAGAGACTTAAAATAGAATTATTTTGAATAAAATAATCTTAAAATTAATCCTGTACCTTACTGGAAGCCAGCGAAGTGAGGAAAACACAGGCGTTATGTGCTCTCATTTCTTTTTCTCTGACTGGCCAATGTCAACATACAGCCAGTTGCAATAATCTAAATGAGATGTGTTAATAAAAGCATGGATCACTGTTTATAGAACAGCCCTTCTCAGACATGGTTTGACTAAAACCGAAGCTGAAAAATGCTAGCCTTGACAACTGAGCTGACCTGCTTGTCCACTTTAAATGCCCCATCAACGATGAAACCAAGATTTCTAGCATGGGATCTTATATAAGGTGCTTGTGGGCCTGGGGAGCTGGCAAGGACCTGCACTCCACAGGGCGGCCGAACAGGACAACCTCAGTTTTGTTTTCATTTAATCATAGAAAATTTAAGTCCATCAATGTTTAATGTCACTCAAGCAGGACCCTGCAGGTGTGAGGGGCCACTGAGGGGGAAAACTGCCCCAATTGCACACAGAAAGATCTATGCGAGATAAGATTTAAATCAGTCCAAGTCAGTGCCTCCAATATCAACACAATGCACACAAAGGTTTTAAGAAAGTTAGGTGTTAGGATCTGGCCTATTCTCCGGTCTGCTGAACAGAACTTCATGGACTGGTTAGGGACTCTGGGTCACTGTGACTCTGCATTATTTTGTCTTCTGCACTAAAGGTTCTTTCTATCTTTCAGTTTTGTCTTCTGACCATTGTTTCTTTAGATACATGCCTTACCAACAACACACACACATGGTATTTTCATACGTCATTATTATACAAGACAAAATAGAATGGACAAAGTAAAACACGGTTGTGCGTTAGAGATAACTGCACCGGGCAGGACCAGCCCACGAAGATAATGAACTGTCTATAAGAATGTTGTTTTTCCATGTATCGAAACTCATTCTGGCTGAGATCCCATAAGGGTCCTTACTTGAGTCCAGCGCTGTTACTTGAGTCCAGTGTTGTCAATGCTTTACCTGTGACCAGATTCCAGAATAAACTGCTGTTTACTTTTGTAACTGCGATCCTCTCCGACTGGTTCTTGAGCTGCCAATAAAAAAACCTAACAAATTTGGTGCCGTGACCCGGATTGGTTGACTCCGAGGCTGTGTCGAGAGTGAGGACCGCCGGAGTCGGTCAAAGGACGCTCTTATCATACAATTTTCAGTGGCGCCACAAAGAAAAAGGTGAGCAGAAACCTTTTTAATCTAAAAATTCTGCACATTGGGCACTCTAACCGTAAAATTGTCTGAATAAGATTACTCTTTGATCCCAAAAAGAAAGAAAAAGGAA
>CAESWR010000249.1:345746-391951 GCA_903171835.1 Mullus surmuletus | reverse complement strand
GACCATGAAACATACATTTCCCGAGCCACTTCCTTGTCCCAGTCCAGCATCGGTCACCAAACATCGCCACACAGTGTCGCCAACGGACCAAAGTGCAGCTCACGCAACAATCTGGCTTCAAGCAAACTTCTACGGCACCTCCGGAGCTGCCGTGACAGACGTAAGGATAGACAAACTTTTCAGTGTTGATACATTCCATCGTGAGCTCCGATCCTTGTGAACGCACATTTTTCTTGCATGAACGGCGTTGATACATGAGGCCTCAGGTGTTTGCTCTATGTCTAGGGGTTCTGGGAGACCAGACACCGGAGGATGGTTTCCAGTTGTTGGTTGAGGCGTTCGGTCTGGCCGATGGCCTCCGGGTGGTACCCTGAGGTCAGGCTAGCCTTGGCTCCGATGAGTCTGCAAAACTCCCTTCAGAACCAGGACACGAACTGGGGCCCCCGGTTAGAGACAATCTCTTTCGGGAATCTGTGAATCTTGAAAACATTGATCATGATCTCTGACATTTTCTTGGCGGAGGGCAGCTTAGGCAGAGCAATAAATCTCACCATTTTGGTGAATCGTCCACCACTGTGAGGACAGTGGTATTACCTTAGCATACTGGGAGCCCAGTGACAAAGTCCATGGATATGTCGGACCAAGGTCAGGTGAGGGGCTAGGGAGTGGCTGCAGTAGACCCATGCAGGGCCCGGAGGGCATCTTGTTACGAGCACAGACCAAACAAGCCTCTATGCACCCCCTAACCTCTGGCTCCATGGATGGCCACCAGAACCGCCGAGAGATGGCGAACATCATTCTCCGAACTCCTGGATGGCATGAAAGCAGCAAGGTGTGAGCCCAGTGGATCACCTGTGGGTGAAACGCAACGGGGACAAACAAGCGATTATCAGGGCACCCACTAGGTGACGGGTCTCCACCATTAGCCTGCTTCACCTCATCTTCTATCTGCCAAGTTACCGCTCCAACCACACGGGTCAGTGGGAGGATGGTTTCTGGTTCCTTGGCAACAGGCTCGAGGTCAAATAGTCAAGAAAAGATGTCCAGCTTGAAGTTCCTGGACCCTGGCCTGTAAGAGAGAGAAAAGGGGCTTTTCCTTTTCTCTCTCTTACACGCCAGGGTGACATGGGTGATAAACAGTTATTTCCCATCTAGTGCTCGGGCCCTGATGGGCTTAGCTAAAAATTCAGACTTTATGCCCAATTCCTCGGCCAAATCACAGTCCATTAAACTTTCATCAGCTCAAGAGTCTATGAGCGCCCCAAAATTGGTGACAGTGTGGTGTATTAGCGTGACTTTTGTAAGAGTGCACGAAACGGAACCTGAAGCAGTAACTTTACTCACTGCTGTAGTTTGCTTGGCTGGACAGGTGATGACGAGATGACCAGTCTCACCACAGTAGAAACATCTACCTTCCAGCCTTCTTCTTCGTCGTTCCTCCTGTGTCCTGTGCCCAGCTGCATGGGGACCCCTCCGCAGGGAGATGATTCCGTTGCTCCGGGGGATGCTGTGGGGAGCCGGCAAGCTCTGTGTCTGTGAGCGTGGAGCTCCCTCGGTGGCGCCTGAGCTGTCCGAGTCTATTGTCCGTCTGGACGGCAGGAGCGATGAGTTCGTCCAAGCCTGTGGGTTAGTCGAGAGGGACGAGGAGCTCTCGGATCGGGGCTGCCAGCCCCTTTAAAAACACATCATACAGAGCCGTGGAGTTCCAGCCGCTCTCCGCCGAAAGTGTGTGGAATCAGATGGCGTAGTCACATACAGAGTCTCTGCCTTGTCTCAGCCCACTCAGCTCCTGCGCTTTCTCCCGGTCGTCCGTTACTGGGTCAAACGTCCGTTTTAACGCCGCCTGGAAATCTGTGAGAGCTGCAGAACGGTGAGTCCCTGTCCCATTCTGCCGATGCCCAAGCTTTGGCTCTCCCAGTCATATGCAAGATCATGAGTGCGATCTTCGATCGATCAGTAGGGAAAGCATGGGGGGTTAATCCAAAATGAATTGAGCAGTCTATGAGGAATATCTTACTGAGTCCTGGTTCCCCGGAATACTGTGCAGGTGGAGCCAACCTACTTCCAGGTCCGACGTGGGCTGTGAGCCGGGGCGGTGGGTCGAGGGAGCTGCGAGAGCAACTCTTGTAGTTGGGAAAGTGAGTTGATCCATATGTGTAGACTTTTATTCTGAAAATCTCTTCTTAGATCTTAAAGCAGAGTGACAAAGTAACTGGCTATAAACCTTTCTACAACTAGGATTCCAGAATACACAATAGACAAAACCAAACAAAACAGAAAATCGTTCCATAAGGGAGGACAAGAAAAGGCTGAGACAAATCTACTCTACCAAGGATTCACTATGAGAGAGTATAACAGAAAGCGCTCCACAAAGGAGGAAAAACACACAGGTTATAAAATCAACTATACTACAAGTGAACCAAAAGAAACTTATGAAAACAAAATAACTCCAACAGAGGGAGGATAACAGGGCTATGAAAAAGACTGACTTCAAAACTAAGCAGGAAAAAACTTACAACAGAAAATCACTCTACTTAAGAGGTAATAAGAATAATTAGAACACAAACGTGGTAGCTTTAAACGAGAACAAGACCAGGGGCCTCATGTACTAACAACTACTTGGATTTCACACTAAACGCCAGCGTACGCAAGAATCCCCGAAAAAAAATTCTGGATGTATCAATAAGTGTGTGCGCCAGGATCCGCGCACCTTTCCTTCATACATCCTACTCAGCGTGAAATTGAGCGCGTGGCCGGGGCCGCCCTCGTTACACCCACCTATATGCAATTTGATCTAAACAGGGTCTCTCCTGTCCACGCTCGCAAAAAGATATAGAAGAAGAAGAATTTGACGGCGTGTGAGCTGGAGGTGCTGGTCGGGGAGGTAGAGGAGAAACAAAGGGTTTGTCGCGTCAGTATAAAAAAACACGCGCTGACTCCCAGAGCCTGGAGGGTAAGTGGGGGGTCCAATTCTTACTACAACATTTCCGCATGCTTTGCCATAGATGTAAACGCACGAATAACACACAATGAGGGATTTAAATAAACCCATATTTTTAATGATCAACAAAAATGTGTGTGTCGGCCAGTGTGTGTGGCGCCGGCAGCCCACCCGGACGCAGCGGCGCATCCGCCGGCCCACCTGAACGCGATGCGAGGTTCCTCACACAGGCAGTCCTTCAGTCACAAGAGGAGATTGTACGTGGAGTCTCAGGCATTAATTACGGATCGACCGCATGATTAATGTTCTTGAACGTTTAGTTGAACAAAATAAATCCATGATATGGCATGAATCCTGTAATCGTGTGCTTCTTCCTCATTCACATTGTGGCCATGAAATTCTGGCGGGCAAGGGCGGCTTCCCGGCCGGGGATCGACGTCCATCCCTCCGGCATCTGGGTGGGTGGTCTCACGGGGGGACATGCTGCTCGGCCAGAGGGATGCCATGCAGGTTGGCCACATTGTGAAGGACGCCACATGCCATCACAATGCGGCACAATGCCTTCTCCGGGCGAAAGAGCAGGCTGCAGCTCCTCCACATCTGCAGCAGGACAGGCCGCGGGAGCCGGGAGTCCTCCCGCTCCATGGAATGTCGCTCCGGTTTGATTGCGCAGTTTGCCGCGTCCTCCGAAAGCGCAAGTGCTGCTATTGTTGACAGTTGTACATTCTTCACAATAGTGAAGGCTCTTTAACAGCCACGTAGGTGATTGTGTTTGTGTTGATCGCTGATTTGTGCCCGATGTGTGCTCGGTTGTCAAATAGTGACAGTCACCAACAGGCTGGACCGGCCATCGGGCAGACATTGTCCCGGTGGGCCGGTGGCTCAGTGGGTGAGTGGGTCGGTGGGTCGGTGGCTCAGTGGGCGCAGGAGAAAAAACACTTGCGGTGCAGGTGTTTGTGTCGCGTCCAACGCAGCGCTGTTTCCCCTACGTTCATCTCATCGCGTAACGCGATGTGACCCCCCCATGTTACAAGCACCCCCCCCCAAACCCCCACCCCACGCCCGGTCCGAAGTTGCAAGCTGCCCCCCCCAACTGAGCGAGCCGGTCTGCTCGTAAATTTCCCGAGCCACTTCCTTGTTCCAGTCCAGCATTGCTTACCAAACATCGCCACACAGTGTCGCCAACGGACCAAAGTGCCGCTCACGCAAGAATCTGGATTTACGCACATTTCCACGGCACCTCCGAAGCTGCCGTGGCAGACGCAAGAATCGACGCACTTTTCAGGATTGATATATCCCATCGTGAGCTCCGATCCTTGCTTACACACGTTTTTCTTGCGTAAACGGCGTTGATACATGAGGCCCCAGGACTATGACCAAGGGGCTTGAGGCACGCAAAGAAACGAGACACTCTGGCACAGGACAAAGAGAGACACGGACTATAAGACACATGAGGTTAATCGGAAACAGGTGGAAACAATCAGGGATCAGGGGAGACGTCTGATCGGTAAAACAAGAGGAAGGGCAAGTGACCTGAACCGAGAGGGGAGTTAGTTTTCAAAATAAAACATAAAAACCCAGGACGAGACACCTCTCAAAGACCTGCTTACACATAGTCGCTCACATATAGGATTTGCTTCTGTTACTTGCAAAGAAGATCTGCTTTCACATAGTCGCTCACATATCGGGCAATGAAGGTCACGCTTACAAATCCACTATACGATCGGTGTCAAAAGGGGGAATCTGAGGTGATCACTCCCAGGTTGGGGGGCTGTTGAGTAGGCTACTGGCACGGAAGCTGTGCTACAATACAGGAATAACTTCCCACCTGCAGTTGATGCTGATATGATAGAATCATGTCAGAAGGGGGAATGTTAGGATCTGCCCTATTCTCCGGCCTGCTGAACAGAACTTCCGCACTAAAGGTTCTTTCTTTCAGTTTTGTCTTCTGACCATCGGTTCTTTAGATACACGCCTTAACAACAACACACACACATGTTATTTTCATACGTCATTATTATACAAGACAAAGTAGAATGGCCAAAGTAAAACACGGTTGTGCATTAGAGATAACTGCACCGGGCAGGACCATCCCACATAGATAATGAACTGTCTATAAGAATGTTGTTTTCCATGTATCGACACTCATTCTGGCTGAGATCCCATAAGGGTCTTGTCACTTGAGTCCAGTGCTGTCAATGCTTTAGCTGTGACCAGATTCCAGAATGCTGCTGTTTACTTTTTTAACTGCGATCCTCTCTGACTGGTTCTTGAGCTGCCAACAAAAGAACCCAACATAGTTGTGGCATAATCTACCAAACAACCTAAAATAATAAAAAGATGACTACATTTGTGGACAATTTAAAACAGAATGTATGTATAAAATACAAATGTGAAATACCACGGAAAGCAGATTCCCAGTCATGCAAATAGACATAAAGTGT
The DNA here is from genome assembly GCA_903171835.1 of Mullus surmuletus. NCBI lineage: Eukaryota > Metazoa > Chordata > Actinopteri > Syngnathiformes > Mullidae > Mullus > Mullus surmuletus. Next base: position 386,566 of record CAESWR010000249.1, on the reverse strand, counting down.
GCTTGAATCAGTGTGTGTTGGCTTAGATGCTAATGCAGCCGTTATCGTGTATATTGTCCCACCTTTACACACTGTGCCGATCACTTGGATTGATGCTTTCATTAAAAAAAATAGATAAATAAAATTGAAAGAGGCCATTATCAGGGTATCAAATATAATTTCCCTATTGTGATATCAAGAGATGTAAAGCAATTTTTTTTGGTGTGAAATGGAAGTCAGTTCACACTTGACTACTCTTAATTCCATGTATGGCTCAAAAGTTGTATTGAGAGAACTGAAGTTGATCTGTGAGAACTGATTGTGTATTTATGTATCAAAGAGTTACATTTTCAGCCAGGATGGAATGCAGCTTAAAGTTAAATTGATGCGACTTTATCTAATTCGGTTTCAGGTTTTTTTGCAACTCATCTTCAAAATGACTTATCAAATCCACTTTAGGACATTCAGATCTTCTTTTTAATGCAATTATTAAAGATGACTGAAATTCAGATTGAGAAATTCCCATATAAATGATTTAATATTGAACATAAACAAGCACAAGCACAAATGAAGTTCCACATTCAGTGATCATCAGCAGCAGAAAATAAAATGATTAATGAAAGAAATCACAGAATTGCATGTGAATATTTTGATCCAAACTACACGGTCTATCTTGCCACTCCCTATTTCCAAACACATAAATACAAACACAGATAGGTCAGATAATATACTGTGATTATCTGAGTGTTTTCCTCGCACATCCACATGACCCCATTCATACAGTTTTAGTGTGTCATCATTGGCGTCGACTATCAACATTATCTTTGACCTTGACACATTAGCTGCTCATCCAAGAACCTAATTTGAAACAAATGTGTTTCTCAAAATTCTCCCGTTATCAGGCTACTTGCGTCACCCAGGGGCCTGTACCATGAGCCTTGATTTTGTCTTAAGCGGGGTACACACATAAAGGTTTTCTAAATCTGAAGAGATTCTTTTTCATCTGTTGGAGACCTCACTCATGAAGATAAAAAAGCAGGCGTTGAACAGTTTCGATTGAACTGTGTGGTGTTAATCTAATCTAATGATAATCTCAACACAGCACACCACACACATAATGATTCTGTCTCACCACTGACCTAGAATCTAGTTCTCCAATCCAGAAAACTCGCGTGACCATACATGACCTAACAAAAACAAAGAAGAAACATAGCAACAGCCACAAAACACGCAACATGGAAAAGTGACAAATTGGAAGAGTAACAAATTGCTGTTAATGTATGGCCAAAACCCACCAGTATTATGCTGTGTTCATGTTGTAGCGATGTTGGGGCTAATTTGGAGAAATTTACCTTTGTCTCTTTTAAGGGCACCACCGGAATTATCCGGAAGTCAATCACTACTTGTTTAACAATTGACCTTCAAACATTTTAAAATAATCTCGTCTGAAGTAGTGAATTCTTAATACACTGATCTATTTCTTGCAAGAAGAAGTATCACAACACAATCTCTGTATGATAAATGAACAATTTATTGAAAATAATAATAATGAACAAATCAAATAAAAGATCAAAACTCTAACTAATAGCAGTGGATAAATGATAGTTGGTTGCTTGACATGGGTTGGCCGAAGAGTGGAACAGGGAAGAAGGGAAGATAGAGATAAAGAAAATAAAAATAAAGTAAAATCAAAGTAATCAATAAAGGAATTAATCTAAATGTATAAAAAGTGGTTTTGCGTCAAAATTAATGCATATATTATTGTAATTTATTGATCTCCTATCGGCATCAACTCAGTATCACTGTGTGTGTGGAGTTGGAGGTCTTACTTGCACCCAGGATGACGTTTTGTGTTGGAACCCCAAAGAATCGTCTCATAGAGGCTGTTGAATCTGATAACGTCAGTGAGGTCGGCTCTCCGAAGTTATGATGACGTCAGCGAAATCAGGACATCCACACGGTAGCTCCAAAAATCAGATGAATCTTTCAGGATATCTCAATGGTTGTTTTTATCTTAGTTGGGCGTGTAGCTAGGAAGAGCATCTCATTGGAGAGTTGTAGATTTTATGACAGCAAAAAGGGTGGAGGAAAGAGAAGGGGAGACATGAAAAAACCCGCCAAAACCAGAATGTTCAATACATTTGATTTTCTTTGTCTCCAAGAAGTTAAGATTATCCACATTTCACTGATATAATCCTAACTAAACACTTTCTTACCGATATTCTTCGGTTGCTGAATTAATACATGATGAATATCAAAAAGGGAACATGTACATTGATTTGACTACATAACAATAATCACTAATGCATGTAAAAGTTTGAACATTTTCTGCAACGTAACATATGTGGAGAATCCAAACCACAATATTATTACACACTTTAAATTTGTAAGTACGATTATAAATCACATGACTATTTGAGGGTGAAATGGCCTCCTCATGTGGAAAGAGTGTCTTCACAGTTATTATTGTCGGTCATTGGGGGTCAGTGTGACTCTTTGTGTGACCAGCTAATTAAATCAGAAAATTAAGAATTCAGCCTAAGAATGTCGTAGAACCACCGGAATTGGATGAAATTCAATTGCGTGGTAAGATGGTTCAGGTTAAAATTTAACTCAGGAGAATACATATTTTATTCAGTGAGATTTGCATTTGTGTGTGAATGTGATGTCCACTCCTTTGTCCTGGTTTAGGACCGAGGGCTGGTATTGCTTCCTTGGCTTGAAAGTAAGGTTTGTTGTTCCAAACCTGATCTTTCTTGGGCCTGGAAAGATTGTGTTTATATAAAAGGTCAATTCTTGACCTCCATGTTGAAAGAGTATAAATTAAGGTAAAGGCAGAAAGGGGCTAAGCTAAAGAATGTTAATGGTTTTGTTGAGCTGGATACTACACTACCCAGAGTGCACCAGTAGCAGCTTGCAAGGTGGACAGTAAGTGCAGTCAGTGGAGAAGGCCCTAGCAGATCTCACAGAGTTGGGGAACTCTGGAGCCATAAAGAACCCACTGGTAATCAAATCCATTGAATGTAAGTTGCCTGACTTTATTAAGAGAGACTGGCTGATGTTCATGGTTGAACCCAGAAACAATGTCACATCAGACACACACTTTAACATGCTCTTGAAATTCCTGAAAAGTCAAGAGGAAATATTGGAGAGACTTGAACAGCTCAGACCTGTGGAGAAGACAGAGAAAACAGATTGTTTCGATAAGAAGTATGAGAGAAAGATTGCCTTAACAAAAACCACAAAGAAAGAAGAGCTTGATGAGGTATGTGGTGTCTGTGGTGATAGTGGGCACAACAACAAAATCTTCTTCTGTAGAAAGTTTAAAAGATTTAACCTACCTGAAAAGAAAGCTGTGTTGAGAAAGCTGGGAGCATGCAGAAAATGTTTTGGATGTCATGATGAAGATGGATACTGCAGAGACACTTTCCTATGCAGAAACAAAGACTGTAAAAGGGGAGGCGGTGCCCCAGACCACCATTTCTTCCTCTGCCCAAAAGGAGAAGTCAAAAGAGGTGAAGAGAGAAGACGTGGAAGAGACAGCAAAGGCGAAAGAAAACTGACGGAGGAACAAGAACAGATCTTGTCTGAACTTTTCCCAGAAATGGCAGATAGATGCAAGAAAGCTTTCACCAACACCAACGGAACCACAGTGACAGTCAATGCTTCAGGCCAGTCTGAGCTACTGCAGAGAAATAGGCTCACCGAACTTCCTGTCATCATGATGTTGATGCAGGTCACTGCAAATGCAGGGCAGAAAATTGGGACTTTGATTGATCTTGCTTCAGATACAAACTACATCACCCATAAGGCTGCGGAAAGACTGAGGTTAAGAAATGAGAAGATAACTTTAGTTGTGCATGGAGTTGGTGGAATGAGCATGAAGGTGGACACACAAAGGTATCTCCTCAAAGTGAGAGTCAAGACTCCCAAAGGAACAGAGCACGCAGCTCTAGGAGACATCAAAAAGAAGTATAACTCTGTATGGCTGGAAGAGCGTGAGATGCATCTTCACAGGTTCCTCTGGAGGGACAGCCCAGATGACGCGATACGTGAGTATGCAATTACCAGAGTGAACATAGGAGACAAACCGGCGGGTTGCATTGCTCAGTTGGCCATGAGGGAAACAGCCAGCCTGCTCAACTTTGTCCACTTGGAGGATGAACGCAGAGTCATTGAAGAGGACAGTTATGTGGATGACCTTTTAACCTCCCACAACGACCCAAACAGACTTCACAAAATCACAGCAAGTGTTGAAGAGATCCTGAAAGCTGGCGGGTTCCCCCTCAAACCATGGGTTCAGGGCAAAGTGGGAGGCAAGGGATGGAGACGGAGGCTGCAACAAAGAAACAAGGTAAAACCTTAATTCTTCCAAATCAAATGAGGGACGAAGACAACAAAGCTCTGGGCATCGGCTACAAAGTGGATGAAGACAAGCTTTACATGTTAACCTCAGTTAACTTTTCCAAAAGAAAGAAGAAGATGAGGGTTGGAAAAGATCTTCTTAAAGATGAAGTGAGAACTGAGACACCTAATCCACTGACTAGGAGGGCTCTCTTAAGTCAAGTAGCTGGACTGTATGACCCAATTGGCTTAGTTACACCTGTCAAGCAAAAGGGAGCTATTCTTGTTAGAAAATCATTCCAAGAAGGAAAGGGTGGAAAGCTAACACAAGAAACCTGGGACAAGCGTCTCTCAAACAGCCTCAGAGAAGAAGCCATACAGCTTTTGGAGGAGTATGTGCAGCTTGGACAGGTGAAATTCCACAGAAGCCTCACACCAGCTGGCTGGAAAGGAAAACCTTGGGGCATCACGTTTTCTGATGGAAGCGACAAAACCTATGGATCTGTGATGTACTTAAGATGGGTGACAAGTCAAGGCACTGAAGTTCGATTGGTGGAATCAAAAGCCAAGCTGACCCCCCTGGATCAGAAGGGAGAGGCTGTAAAAGCTGAGATCTGTGGTGCTGTCTTCGCAGCCAGGATCAGGAAGTATGTGGAAAAGCATGCTCGAATGAAGATCGAGAGATGGTTCCATCTACTTGACAGTCAAACGGTCTTGGGAGCAATTCAAAGGGACAGTTATGGCTACAAAACCTTCTTTGCAAATAGAGTGGGTGAAATCCCGAAGGCTAGCTCAGCGCAAGACTGGTGGTGGGTCCGTGGAGAATTGAACATAGCTGACATCATAACGAGAGGAGGAACCCCTGAAGATTTGCAGGAGAGTTCCACATGGCAAAATGGACCAGAGTTCCTGAAGTGGACGGTGGAGGAGTGGCCTATCGAGTCAGCTGGTGAGGTCGCAGCTCGTGCCAGGGAGAGTGTAAACAAACTTCAGAGGAAGGCATTCTCAGGCGCATTAACAAGAGCTGAAGCAAGAAGGAGTAAGCGGGAGAGAACTCAAAGCAGAGAAGACTGTGTAGAGTATATAACCCCACATTCTCTGCTTTTAGGACGCACCAGTCCAAAGGGAGACCCGGGAGATTTCCAGTTTGATGGCTACCCTTACAAAAGACTTCAAAGTATTCAAGCGGAGGTAAACAAATTCTGAAGGAAGTGGAGCCAATTGGCTGGACCTAATTTGTTCATAAGGCACAAATGGCACACCAAAGAGCGAAATGTTGCCGCTGGAGATGTGGTCTGGTTGACTGACCAAAACGCCCTGAGAGGACAGTACAAGCTAGCTAGAGTGGTAAGTGTCAATGGTGACAGCAAGGGCATTGTGAGGGGTGTGCTTGTGAAGACTTTTCCCAGCTATCCTGTTCCCGTCAAAAAGTCAAACGACAAAGAGGGGCCCATCAGGGCAAACAGGCAAAGAAACAAGAGGCGTCAGACCAAAATCCCAGCCACAATTCTTCATAGAGATGTCAGACACCTTGTCATTCTACTTCCCACAGAAGAACAAAATGAGATGTAAAGGACTTGTGTGACCTCTGTGGTTTGAAGAACCAAGAGGTCAAGTGGGAGGTGTTGAGCTGGATACTACACTACCCAGAGTGCACCAGTAGCAGCTTGCAAGGTGGACAGTAATCAGCACTGAGGTAAAGCACCTGGGGAGGACTGGGGGGAGCTCTGGCAGACAAAGAAAGACACTCAAGAGGAAAAAGCTGAAGTCCACTCGTGGCTTCAACCCAAAGACGCCAATGGTCTGAAAAATGTTTTCTTTGCTTTCATGGTGTTTAAATATTGTTTAGTATGGTTTGTGTTTAACAGCAGAATTAACTTACTAGATTTTCTGTTAAATTTATTTGAAGTGCTTAAGTAATTGATTTAAAATGATTAATTGATTTATACTTATTCCATTTAAAATGATTAAGTAATTCATTGATTGATTTAAGATGTTTAATGTCAAATTCTGTTTCTCTCTTTAAAGGTTTACAACCTATTTTTGACAAGTGACCAACAAACGAAAAGAAAAATAAAAGTTTATGTTGGAGTTTAAAATTGAGTTGTCCTCGCGTCCTTTGGAGTTGAGAGAGGTGGACCTAACAGGTTTTATGACCAAGGAGGGAAACCGATAAGGGAAAAACCAGATGACCAGTTGTTTACCTAAACACCAATAAACCCTAAAAAACTTCATAATGATTGACTTTAAACATATATTAGATAGGTTAGGAAGGGTAGGATGGTGTGAATGTATGTGCGTGAGACGTTGCAGGACAAGACCCAAGAAGGGGGGTGACTTTACGACCACCCATGTAAGGAGGACCAGTGATGGGAACGGAAGAAGCCTGCAGACTTGCTGTCTTTCTCCTACATCTGGACAAACACACAATCCGCCAGATAGAGTATAAATGTTAGAACAGGGCAACTGAATGGCAGAGAGAAGTTGGCAGACCCCGTTGTTGTACGGGCTTTACACGCTCTCTCCCTCCTCGAGGTTGTACTTGTGACCAGTTCATGTTCTACTGCTCAATAAAAGGAGAACAGTGACTTCACCTGAAAAACGATTCCTGGCATAATTTGTAATTAAGAACACGCAGGAGAGAAAAGGGGGGTTTTGTTTTTGCTTTAAGGGCGCTGCCTTTGAGGCCTTGCACCTCTTTTTATTTTTTCTCCAACAATGTCCAGTCCAGTGATCTTTATCGCGGGTCCGAGGAACCTCCAACTGGCAAGGTTCATGTTGACATCTTTATTCCTTGGGGAAAACAAGTTGTCTATGGTTGAAGCTTTGGTGGATATGTTAATTCAAAATGGGACGAGAATGGCCAGGTCTCAGTCTGTCCTCTTTGATCATGGTTGTGTTAATCCCAAGGAATGTAGAGTTAAACATGAGGAAAGGCGAAACTCACTACAATGTAAAACTGGTTAATACTGTATTTTGCAATGCATTGTGGGTGTGTTAATTTGAAAAAAACAGGACCATTCCGCTTCTACATCGGAGACAGTGGAGGTGCTATATGGGGAGCTGGAAGGCAGGGCCCTACAACCGTTTTTGCCCCTGGCCCCTTGGTAGACTTGTTCCGTCACTGGTCAGAGACCGTTGATGTATTTCCCACCAGGCTCAGACACCATTGCGTCTAATAGCCTACTGGGTGGGCCAGTCTGGTACTAAATTTGGTGTCTGTTTTTTCTTGTTGTTTTATTTACTGGTTTAATCATTTATCTCAAACAAACCAGAGTAAATTGTGAACTGGTCACACCCAGTGTTTTGTGATTTTAACCTTATTTGATTTTCTCAAAAAAACATGCTCTGCATAATGTATGTCTTTGTCTGTTCCTTACAGGTGGCTGCCATGGCAGCTGGTGTTAAAGTAAATCACACTCTACCTGCAAGTCCTTGCCTGATACTGTTAGGTTTATATTTCATTAGTAGATTCAACAGATTATCAATTTGTCCTTTGAGTTGACAAATACTGATACAATGTGAGGTGCACTGCAATCTCACTTTCACTTGCAGTTTCAGGTGGAACAGAACAAGTCAATCTTGCATCGCTGAGGGAATCAACAACACTTTATTAGGTACACCTGTCCAACTGCTAGTTAATGCAGTTACATTTCTAATCAAACAGTCACATGGCAGCAACTCCATGCATTTAGGCATGTAGACATGGTCAAGACGATCTGCTGCAGTTCAAACCGAGCGTCAGAATGGGGAAGAAAGGTGACTTTGAACGTGGCATGGTTGTTGGTGCCAGACAGGCTGGTAAGAGTATTTCAGAAACTGCTGATCTTCTGGGATTTTCACGCACAACTATCTCTAGGGTTTAAAGAGGAAAATATCCAGCGAGCGGCTGTTCTGTGGGCGCAAATGCCTTGTTGTCAGAGGAGAATGGCCAGACTGGTTCGAGCTGATAGAAAGGCAACAGTAACTCAAATAACCACTCGTTACAACCGAGGTATGCAGAAGAGCATCTCTGAACGCAGAACACGTCGAACCTTGAGGTGGATGGGCTACAGCAGCAGAAGACCACACCGGGTACCACTCCTGTCAGCAAAGAACAGGAAACTGAGGCTACAATTTGCACAGGCTCACCAAAATTGGACAATAGAAGATTGGAAAAACGTTACCTGGTCTGATGAGTCTTGATTTCTGCTGCGACATTCGGATGGTAGGGTCAGAATCTGGCCTCAACAACATGAAAGCATGTATCCATCCTGCCTTGTATCAACGGTTCAGGCTGGTGGTGGTGCTGTAATGGTGTGGGGGATATTTTTCTTGGCACACTTTGTACCAATTGAGCATCGTGTCAATGCCACAGCCTACCTGAGTATTGTATGCCACGAAGGATTAAAGCAGTTCTGAAGGCAAAAGGGGGTCCGACCCGGTACTAGCAAGGTGTACCTAATAAAGTGGCCGGTGAGTGAATATATATATATTTTGTGTCATCCCCAAGCAAAAAACATGAGCGACCTATGAAAATATCCCACCCCAAGCTCATACAACCCACTTCCGAGTTATGAGAAATTGTTCGTATAAATCATCAATAGTCTTGCAGTTCAGTCTTGTGTTGTGATTGTTGTGTTAGTGTGTGTGTGTATATAAAGAAAAACATGAGAAAGGTTCCTTATGTTATTAAAAGGAGTCTATAGGCAGCAAGGAGCCGCCCACCCGGACCGGCAGGAGTGAGTTAGAGGCAGTAATTCAGGTAATTCAGTGTTACGTCAGGTTCAGGTTAACTTCCTTTGTCGCTCGCCATCAACCTGGCCTGTGTATAAACAGGACCAATCATTCAAGTTAGGGGTTAGGGTTTACCCTAACAGATGATCATTCTATTAAAACTTTTTTAATTAAAACTGAGCGATATCTCCATGAAACTTCACCGGTTGAGTAGTGACGGGAATGCAAACATCTTTTGTATTGCAAGTTTCCATGAAATCCAATATTGCTGCCACCCCCAAAAATATAGTCCACAATATTCATTGCCTAATAAATAAATAAATGAATATGAAATGTACAGCATATGAAAATAAGGCAAGCAGTATTAGCCACAAGTGAGCCCTGAAGCTACACCCTTGGACACTCAAGGTGGACAAAACAGCGGCAAGCAGCTCCTAAGAGTTAAGAGTTGTCACTGTAGGTATACAGCAAGATATCACGAAAGAAACGCCATTGAAACACATGGAGGCAGCTAGGCTAGTGACACACACAACCAAACACACTTACCATCGCTCCAAGCTACAACCTCGGACACTCAAGGCGGACAAGACAGCAGGAAGCGGCTCCTGCAGCAACTCTGTTCCGACTGTGGCTCTGCAGCAGCGAGCTACTTCCTGGTTTTCCCCCCATATACTGCATTGATTGGCAGCAAGCAGCCAGATGCTGCAGAGGTGGGACTCAAAGTGCTTGTACAAACATCAGCCAAACCTTGGAAAAGGGTGTGAACGACAGAGAGAAGTGGATTGTCTAAAGCAGAATACTAGAGTCATTTAGGTGGCTGAGGGAGTCGAGTAGAATGTCTAACCGTGTCAGCATCAGGTTCCACAATGTCACTACCATCAACAACGCAAGGTTGGTCAGAAGTTTTTGCAGTTGTCTCGACCGGACTAGTGTGTCCAACAACTGTCTCATATTGATCAACCCAGCGGTCTAGGGTCTCAGACTCATCTGGTTGGTTACATCATTAGACACAGGTAGATTGTCTCTTCATGGGATTCACATGCTGAAGAAACATCTTCCATCACAGGTGAGTGATAAGTTGGAAGGGCAGAAGTCACAAGACCATCAGGTGACATGGGATTGATAATTGCTGGATCACTGGATGATGGAGTAGAAATGTCAGTTGTAGGAAGTACCAGTAGCAGGCCTAACGACATTTTGGGCTGACGGCACTAAGTCCATGCTGAACCTGGCAGGAGGACAACTATGCAGAGGCAGGAGATTGTCCATTTCATCATCCACTTCAATGAAATCTGTATCAATTTGTGGCTGACTGCAGGTTTTGGGACGACAGATGGAATCAGGAAATGGACTCTCATCCTCAACACGAGATGAAAAGAAACCACACGGCAAAAGGAGGTCCTTGTGGAGAGTCTGAGTCCATGGCTTTGTCCAGTCTTACTATATACACCGGACAATTTTCGGCATGTTTGACAACCACATACACATCATGCTCCCACTTGTCCTCGAGCCTCACAAAGTCTCACGTTGCGCACAAGTATCCTGTCCCCCAACTCAAGCACAGATGGTGTCACATGCTTATCAAAGCGGCCCTTATTCTTTTCCATTATTTGGCAGTGTTCTTTGAGGAAAGCCGATACCCTTCCCGCAACCTTGACAGTTGGTCCTGCTTCATTGTTGGAGAGACCTTCTCACCAGTCTCCATCTGATGAAAACCTCCCGCTTAGGTCTGCTCTCTACTTTTCTTTAAGGACCGACTGGGAATGAGATGAGATGACAGTCAGGCCGTGCTGCGTTTCTGTGGCATACTCTTCTGGGATGGCACCAGTGGAAACAGAAAGACTCCATCAGTGTAAGGCAGCATTGTCTTGGGTCAGACAAATGGCAGCCTTGTTTTAAACAGCACTGGCAAATAGCCTCAACTACGTCTGGTGCAATCTCGTCCACATTCCCTGGTTCAGTTAGGTGATGAGAAGTGAACTGTTGGAGCAGGTCCTGCTGAGAAGAATCAGAAGAGTTGCCATGTGGACAGAGGGACACAGCATCTGCATCCCTGTTCTGCTTCCCAGAGCGATATTGTAGTTTGAAAGAATATGTTGACAGAGCAACTAACCATCGATGGCTGGTAGCATCTAGTTTCGCTGAGGTCAAGGTTAGGTTAGGGGATTGCTGTCGGTGACAACTGTGAAGGTGGCGCCATTCAGGTAGTCATGGACCTTCTCAGTAACTGTCTACTTTAATGCCAGGAACACCCACTTATGCACTGGGTACCTGGACTCGTTGGACTGTTATCAGAGCTTGACTGGCGTAAGTTATTACTCTTAACTCCCCCTCCCGCTCCTGGTACAAAGCAGTAACCAAAGTGTTAGCATCTGTATGGAGGATATATGGCTGCCCTGGGTTGGCAACCCCAAGAACAGGAGCAGAAGTAAGTTCAGCAATTTGCAACGCAAAGGCTTGTTGGCACTGTGGATGCCTTGAGTGAGTCCACCTTTGGTGGATTTCTCAATTTGCACATAACCTCGGGTGAGCTGGTTGAGAGGTTTGGCCACAGTAGCATAATGAAGCGCCTGTAGCATCCAGCAAATCCAAGAAAATACTTGAAAATACTTAACTCTTTCAGCTTAGTGGGAACTGTCCAGGAATTTAGATTGTTGATCTTTTCTGGATCGGTTTGTCCTCCCCGCTCTGACACCACATGACCGAGGTAAAGGACTGACGTCTGGAAGAATTTACACTTGTTGATGGACAATTTGAGACCAAACTCCTTCAATCTTTGTAAATTACTTGTTATGAATCAGGTTTCCTGTTTTTCTCTCCCTAGTTGTCTTCAGGTCAGGTGAGGCAGGGCGGTGTGACTTCACTCTGCTGCAGCGTCTGACGAGACACACCTGACTCCAATCCTTGTTAGTCTATCTAACGTCCAGTCTATCTAATCTCTGCTCTCTCCCCACTTAGTGCCAGAGTGTTGCCTCATGTTCCCCAGTCCGTACCAGGAATCTGTGTCTGTTTGCCTCGTGGCCACTGTAGTGAGACCTCTCCCTGCCTCTCCAGACCTTTTTGTATTCCGGTAGTTGTTCGATTTTTGAACCTGCTTTAGCAGTGATTTTTAGTTGTGGTTTTTTTGCTACCTTGCCTTGCTAGTTTTTTCCTGCCCTTGCAGTGATTTTCTGTTGTTACTTTTCTTGCTAGTTTTTGATTCAAGTTTTTTCTTGTCATTTTTTCTTCGATGTTTGCTGTTGTTTTTTCCTACCTGCTGTTTGGACCTATTGCTAGTGGAAATATTAAATACTGTTAATTTTTTGTAACTTACTCCTTTGTCCAACCTCTAACTCTCTAACTCGGATCCGAGTCTCATTTTGTCACAGAACACTCTGGCCAAATTATGGATCCCACAGAGATGGAGAAGATTAAGCGGGCTTTGTCTCTTCAAGGCGCCCGTGTTAGGGAGCACGAGGGAGCTATGCAGGGGCTCATGGACTCCCTTCAAACATTGACTACTCAAGTTGCTCAGCTGGGCTCCTAGGTGGACCAGTTAGCCACACACCTGGTTGCCCCACCTCCTCCAGCACCCAACCTGGCTCCTCCAGCAGCATCTCCTTCCCCACCAACCAAAGCTCAGTCCAGCCATTCCCAGGAACCCTTTATTCCTACCCCCACCAGGTATACAGGCGTTACAGGGTCATTCAGCCAATTTTTGCATCAATGCTCTTTAGTATTTGACCAACAGCCGCACACTTACATTTCTGATAGAAGTAAGATTGCTTTTATTATGAGTCTTTTTTCTGACAAAGCAGCAGCTTGGTCCTTAGCCATTTCTATGAGTAACTCCCCGGTCTGTCATTCCTAGAAGCAATTCCTTTCTGAAGTGTCAAGAGTGTTTCATCACTCTCTCCAGGGCAAAGAGGCTGGTAGCAGAATCCTTCCCTTCGTCGAGGAACCAATTCAGCCGCAAATTATGTTATAGAATTCCGCATTCTCGCAGCTGAGAGCAGGTGGGACGAAGTGGCACTCCAAGGGATTTTTTGCCATGGAGGACTTAAAGAACGAATTAATGGCCCGGCATGACACCTCCTCACTTGAGAAACTCATCTCCCTCACTGTTTGCCTAGATAATTGGCTCAGGAAAAGACGTAGGGAAAGTACAGTTAGGGGGAACCCCCAGCGGGGAGTTCTCTCCAGCTGGAATCCTTCCGATGCCCCTCCTCCTCACCGGGAGTCATTCACCACCAGCCCTGCTGCTGCTACTACCTCCTCTGCCACCATTTCAGAGGAACCCATGCACCTCACATCCGGAGCAACTGCCAGATTCTGCCCAAAAGATCAGAAGATCAGAATCTCTTCCCCCAAGCCTTCTATGCGCATCCTTCTACCAGCTACTATTTCTGTATCTCAGAAGTCCATATCTCTTACCGTGTTGGTGGACTCGGGTGCAGACGACACCTTTATTGACTCCGACTTTGTTCTTCAGCACAATATTCCCACACTACCTCTTCCCGAAGAGCCGTCTACACCCTTGATGGTACACTTCTATCCCAAGTCACCGATTGTACTGTTCCCCTCTCACTCCATCTTTCTGGTAATCATCACGAACACACCCCCGCTTTTCCTCATTCCCTCACCCAACAACCCCCTGGTTCTAGGTCTCACCTAGTTAAAGCTGCACAATCCCCATATCGACTGGTCCACTTCCACCATAGTCAACTGGAGTCCCTTCTCTCATTCACACTGTTTACGTTCTGCTGTTCCCGATATCACTCCTACTGCACCTGAGCCACCTAAGCTGGTAGATTTCACCTCCCTTCCCCAGAATACCACAAAATACCACTCATCTGGCCCTCCTCCTCCCTGGTAGGAGCGGGACTTTTCTTTGTAGACAAAGAAGACAAGTCTTTGCGTCCCTGTATTGATTACAGGGGACTTAATGACATCACCGTCAATAACAAATACCCTCTCCCTTTAATTGACTCTGCCTTCGCTCCTCTTCACTAGGCAACCATATTTACCAAACTAGATAATCGTAACGCCTATCACTTGGTCCTAATCAGAGAGGGGGACGAATGCAAAACTGCTTTCAACACTCCTATTGGCCACTTTGAATACCTGGTGATGCCTTTTGGTCTCAAAAATGTTCCTGCGGTCTTCCAAGCACTGATTAATGATGTCCTCTGGGACATGCTAAACCATTTTGTCTTTGTCTACCTTGACGACATTCTTATTTTCTCCCGCACCCATCAGGAGCACATCCAACATGTCAAGCTGGTCCTTCAGAGGCTACTTGGAAATCGCTTGTTTGTTAAGGCAGAGAAGTGTGAATTTCATATCCCCTCAGTTAGGTTCTTGGGTTTTGTTGTGGAGAAGGGGCAACTCAAGACTGATCCTGCCAAAATAAAGGCAGTGGTCAAATGGCCCACTCCTGCATCTAGAGAGCAGATCCAACATTTCCTCGGCTTTACAAATTTCTACCGTAGATTCATGCGGGGCTATAGCAGAGTTGCCACACCCCTGACTAAGCTCACCTCTGTCTGCATATGTAACATGGTTGGTCACATCGCGTTACAGCAGAACGCGCAATGATGAACGTAGGGGAAACAGAGCTGCGTTGGATGCGACACAAACAATTGCATTGCAAGTGTTTTTTCTCCTGCGGCCACTGACCCACTGACCCACCGGCCCACCAGGTCTGCATTGCATGGCATCCCTCTGGCCGAGCAGCACGTCCCCCCGCGCGACCACTCACCCAGATGCCGGAGAGATGGAAGTCGATCCCTGGCTGGGCAGCCGAATTTCATCGCCACAATGTGAATGGGGAAGTAGCACACGATTCCAAGATTCATGAAGCCACATAATGAATTTTTTTACATTAATGCTCATTGATGCCTGAGACTCCACGTACAATCTCCTCTTGTGACTGAAGGACTGCCTGTGTGAGGAGCCTCCCGCTACGGGTGGGCCGGCGGATACGCTGCTGCGTCCGGGTGGGCTGCCGGCGCCACACACACTGGCGACACATCCATTTCTGTTGATCATGAACAAAATGGGTTTATTTAAATGCCTGATTCTGTGTTGTTCTTGCGTTTACATCGATGACAAAGCATGTGGGAATGTTGTAGTAAGAAATGGACCCCCCACTTACCCTCCAGGCTCTGGGAGTCAGCATGGCGGGCGGCGGTGTGAGCTTCTCTCTCTGACCCCCACCTGTCTGGCAGCTTGACGTCCACTTTTTTTTTAATCTGCGTTGGATGGGACACAAACAACTGTACCGCGAGTGTTTTTTCTTCTGCGCCCGCTGACCCACCGGCCCACCGGGACAATGTGTGCCCGATGGCCAGTCCAGGCTGTTGGTGACTGTCACAATTTGACAACCGTGCACACATTGGGCACAAATCTGTCATCAACACAAACACAATCACCTGTTACCATCACCTGTGTGGCTATAAAACAGCCTTCACTATTGTGCAGAACATGAAACCTTCTACAATGGCCCATTTGGCAGTACTAGAGGAAATTGCGAACGGAGCACTGAGGAGGGAGCAGCGATTCGCCGAGAGGGAGGACTTGCTCCGGAACAACGATGAGTGGCTGGTGAGCCAGTTCCAGCTTCCACGGGATGTCCTGCTGCAGCTGTGCCAGGAGTTGCGACCAGCGCTAGAGATAATAACAGCCAGAAGCCGAGCTGTGCCAGTGCCAACACTGGTGCTGAGCACGCTCGGCTTCCTAGCAACTGGATCCTTCCAGCGGGAGATGGCGGACCATTCCGGCGTGAGTCAGTCCACTGGGCCATGCCCCAGGTGCTGGACAGGCTCATCCGCCTCTCCTGCAGGTACATTAAATTCCTCTACGGTGTGGTTGAACAGGCCAAGATGAAAGCGCAATTTGCAGCGATAGCCAGGTTCCCTAATGTAATCGGAGCTATTGACTGCACTCATGTTGCCATAAAAGCCCCCTCCCACAAGGAATACTCTTACGTGAACCGTAAGGGTTTCAACTCCCTCAATGTCCACATTGTTGAACATTGTTGCGAGGTGGCCTGGTTCAACGCACGACTCACACATTCTTAACAACAGCTGCAAGCAGGTGCAGTGACTGACGGCTGGCTGCTGGGTGAGTAAATGTTTAATGGTCATTATAACCCCCGCTGTCTCTCCCGATAATTACAAATTACAGAAATTAAAGAAATTTCACTTTCATCAGTGATTTCAACCAAAATGTGTGCAACACTGTGATTGTACTGCAGGTGACAGCGTCTATGCCCTACGGACCTGGCTGATGACCCCCCTCCACAACCCCAACACTGACCGAGAGCGGAGGTACAACGACCTCCACTCCCACACTCGGTCAGTGGTGGAGAGGGCCATCAGCCAGCTGAAGGGTCGGTGGCGCTGTCTGGATCGTAGTGGGGGTGTTCTGCTCTATCGCCCGAAGAAGGTGTGCCGCATTGTGATGGCTTGTGGCGCCCTTCACAATGTGGCACACCTTCACGGCATCCCGCTGGCCGAGCAGCATGTCCCCGCATGAGACAATCCAGACGCCGGAGGGATGGACGCAGATCCCGGAAGGCCAGCCGTCCTTGCCCGCCAAAATCTGATCGCCACATTGTGAATGGGTAAGAAGCACACACAATTGCACAATTAGCAATTCTATCAGTTTATTTTGGGGCGATCACTTTCATAACATCAATGAGGCAGTCCAGTCGCTCATTGATCCTATTGATTGCCTGGACAATTGCTTCCTGTGAATCCAGGACTGCCTGGGTCAGGACCCTCCTGCCTGCTCCGGATACGCGGCTGACGGTGGCCCAAATACCGCTCGTGGAGCTGCTGGGGGCTGGGTTCGGGGCACGGACTTGCCCAAATGCTGCTCGTGGACCAGCCGCTGGTGCTGGGGCCCTCTCACACACCCTCTCCCACTCATATCTCTTTGCTCTTGTTGTGACACCACTGCTCAGGCTGCCAAACGAGATGGTCTTCCTCTCCTCCACCTCCACCTCCCCGACCAACACCTCCAACTCACACGACGTATAGTTTCTCTTTTTTGACATTTTCAGCGTGACCTCGAACAGCTGAGACCCCATTTAAAGGAAATCGCATATTTATAGGTGGGCGTGGCGAGGGCGGGCCCGGCCACTCCAACATGTGTGCTCAATTACATACTGAGTGGGATGTATCAAGGAAAGGTGCGCGGATCCCGCCGCTTGCACTTATTGATACATCCGGATTTTTTCCTGCGTGCGGCATTTCCCGGATTCCTGCTAACGCTGGCCTTTAGTGTGAGATCCACGTAGTTGTTGGTACATGAGGCCCCTGGTCACCCACAGTAGAGGCAGCCTTTGTGAGATTTAAAGAGCTTTCTACTAAAGCCCCGGTACTCGTTCACCCTGACCCCTCAGCCCAGTTTGTGGTACAGGTTGATGCTTCCAACACTGGGGTGTGAGATGTCCTCTCCCAATGCTCAACCACCAACCACAAGCTGCACCCTTATGCCTTTTTCTCCCACAGATTATCCTGGCGGAGAAGAACTAGGATGTTGCAATCGGGAGCTGCTTGCGGTTGTGCTGGCCCTTCAGGACTGGAGGCACTGGCTTGAGGGAGCTCTGCATCCATTTATTGTTTGGACCGACCACAAGAATGTACCTGAGCACTGCCCGCAGACTCAACGCTCTTTAGGCTCAGTGGGTACTGTTCCTGGGACGGTTTAACTTCACACTCACCTTCAAGCCCGGCTCCCGGAACATCAAACCGGACACCCTATCCTGCCAGTTCGCCTCCCATGAAGAGGAGTCCACTGAGACCATCCTGCGTCCTTCGTGGGTGGTTGGAGCAACCAGATGGGAGATGGAGGATCAGTTCCAAGAGGACCACCCTGCACCAGAGGGCTGCCCAGAAGACAAACTCTTTGTTCCTCCATCCGCCCAATCCTCACTACTCCCCTGGGGGCATGCCTCCAAGGTTGCCTGTCACCCGGGCTTACATCGGATCCTGGCTCTCCTTCAGCAATGTTTCTGGTGGCCCACCATCTCTACTGACACCCGGAAGTTTGTCTCTGCCTGCTCCGTTTGTGCCCTCAACATGGCTTCCCATCGGGCCCCGGCAGATCTGCTACACCCCCTCCTCATACCTCACCGACCATGGTCACACATAGCCTTGGACTTTGTCACAGGACTTCCAGCATCTGATAGAAACACCACCATCCTTACTATAATGGACCTGTTCTCAAAGTCTGTCCATGCCCAAGTTGCCCCCAGCTCTCGAGATGGCTACACTCCTGACCCAACACCACCTCCGTGGTATCCACTCAGGACATCGTCTCTGACTGGGGTATTTCAGGTGTGGAGGAATTTCTGCCGGGCACTGGGAACTACCGTCAGTCTGTCCTCTGGCTACCATCCACAATCCAATGAACAGATGGAGCGGGCAAACCAGAGCTTGGAGGCATCCCTTCACTGTGTCGCCTGTCGTCATCCAACCTCCTGGTCCTCCCACCTTCCTTGGGTGGAGTATGCACTGAACTCCCTGGTTTCTTCCGCCACGGGTATGTCTCCCTTCATGGTCTTCCTGAGCTATCAACCTCCTCTCTTCCCAACCCAAGAAAATGACGTGGCCATCCCATCAGTGCAGCGTCATCTCCACCGAGCCCACCGAGTCCGGCGGGAGGCCCGTGCAGCCCTCTCACAGACTGCAGCCCGCAACCAAAGACTTGCTGACTGTCCCCGCTCTCCTGCTCCTGAATACAAGGCCGGTCAGCAAGTGTGGCTCTCCAACAGAGACATTTCACTTCGGGTCGAGTTCAGGGAGCTAGCCCCGAGGTACATTGGACCATTTGACATTGACCACATCATCAATCCAACTGTTGTCTGCCTCAAGTCACCACCATGACTTGCTATCCATCCGTCATTCCATGTCTCCTTACTCAAGCCCCAGTCCTCTGTGTCCTTCATCTGAACCCTCTCCTCCCCCTCGCATTATCGATGATCTACCGGCCTACACTGTCAAACGGTTGTTGGATGTCCGCAGGCGTGGTCGTGGATTCCAGTATCTGGTCGATTGGGAGGGGTACGGTCTGGAGGAGCGCTCCTGGGTCTTGCTCAGCCTCATTCTGGACCCCGATCTGCTCACTGAGTTCTACACCAGGTATCCTCACGAACCTAAGCCGCCAGGTTTCAGCCTTTGAGGGGGGGGATACTGTTATGAATCAGGTTTCCAGTTTTTCTCTCCCTGGTTGTCTTCAGGTCAGGTGAGGCAGCGACTCATGAGGCACACCTGACTCCAATCCTCATTAGTCTCTCTATTTATACTCTGCTCTCTCCTCACTCGTTGCCAGAGTGTTGCCTCACGTTCCCCAGTCCGTACCAGGAGTCTGTGTCTGTTTGCCTCGTGGCCGCTGTGGTGAGACTTCTGCCTGCCTCTCCAGACCTTTTTGTATCCCCGTAGTTATCTCTGTGATGACACTTGCTCGGATTTGTTACACAGGACAACAGGGACTGTGTATGGTGGCCGGACATTGAGTGTTAGCAGGAACTTTGCAACACAAAGTCCACCGAGCAGTGGAGCTGAGGGATGTTGATTAAGTGCAAAATGACCTCTAGATGGCACTGGGAGTTCAGCAATGCCATCAGCAACAATGGTTTGGCCAGCAGGGATCAGAACAGAAGCTTTGCTGGCTAATCTGTAGATTTCTTCCTGGTTCTGTCGATGATATACCTGCAACAGCTTCAGCACTGCGCAATATCCAAATGAGATCGGCGAGAAAGGTGCTGTTGTCATTGTCATATTGGGTGTATAATGCCGTAAGGTATTCATACCAATCAGGACAGATGACTGGGATTCAGTAGAGAAGGACTGGAATGGTGGGAACTTATCCAGGGTGATTGGTGGTGATTCTGAATCCAGGAGACAATTACAATCTTGGCCAGAAATATTCACAACCGCAGTACATTGTGAACCCACTAACCTTGGGCAAATGCCATGTGC
The DNA here is from genome assembly GCA_903171835.1 of Mullus surmuletus. Classification (NCBI taxonomy): domain Eukaryota; kingdom Metazoa; phylum Chordata; class Actinopteri; order Syngnathiformes; family Mullidae; genus Mullus; species Mullus surmuletus. The sequence goes on along the minus strand of CAESWR010000249.1, from coordinate 366,557 downwards.
GGGTAGTCAGTTTGTTCAACTTTGCATACTCAGTAGGTTTTGTGATTTGTGGGACATGGTTAGTCCGCAGTGGTGCCTGTTCGCCCCGTAAGAGGAGACGGTTCTAGTTTAAATGCTGAGTAGTTCAGTTTGAACTCTTCCATCTCTGCTGTTTCTCTGTGAACTCTATTCTCTTTAGGGTAACAAGAGTTGGATTTGAAGGGTTGTCGCATTGAGGCTTGATGTGAGCGTCTTCACCACAGTGAAAACAGTAGCCTGGCTTTGGTACTTGACTCTTAGCCCTTAGACCTCTATCTGATGTACTAACAGTAGTGGCCTTGGGAAAAGCAGATTTCTTCAGACTAGCTTGAGCAGCAGTTAGTGTTGCAAGTTGTCGTTGGAGCTCAGCCAGTTGCTTTGTTGGGTGATTGTAGTCAACGTGGCACACACCCCCTTCTCCTCACTATCTGTATGTAATACTGGACTTGGGTGCTAGCTTTTGGCTTGCTAGGGCCCAGATGTTGTTTCATTCTCACCGCTTTAGCAGCTTCACAATCTTGCTTGGTGCACAGTAAGAGGTGTAACAGCTCAGAGAAGGAAGGTGGGTTTAGTTTCTTCTGTTTAAGTTGGAGTTGGGCAATGAGTGCATCATTCCAGCAGCCTCAGCAAAAATGGCTAAGTAGATGCTTGTTGTTGTCAGTGTCAGGAATTCCTCCTCTTATTACAGCAATTTTTAGTGCAACTTGTAGTCTTTGAAGATATTCAGACTGTTTCTGCCCAGCATTCTGAAAGATGTCTATAAATTCAACCATTGCCGCTGACGGATCCGTGATCCGCTTTGAACCAGCTGACAGGTACGCCAGCACCCCAGAACTAAAATGTGCTCACCCTACTATCTGCAGGTTTGTTTTTAGCAATGCTAAATCTCTTTATCAGTTGCCATGGTAATTTGTGCAGAATGTCTAAGATGCTCCGGAACAGTTTATGTTTAGATTCAGAGCTCAGCACGTATGGAAGGTTGCCTAGTGACCAATGGGTGCTCTTGGGAAGTTGTCCCGCCCACTTCTAGGAGATCATGTGGACCCACAGATTCACATTTATGGATCATGGGAGACGCGTTCTGGCGAGAGAGAGAGTTCAAATATCACATTGACCACTTTGATTCTCCTGATCAAACCCTCCATGAAAGACATGTTTGCATCAGACGGACAGATGTGCATCCATGACTGCGTGTGTGTGAGCGTACAGTGATGTACAATGACCTCATTAACCCCATATGTGCCTGCTTGCAACTTGAGGTCCTCTAGCAGTAACCTGTTGGTCCCTATATCAAGGTTGAGGACCCGGGGTGAAGCTGCCTCTGAAGTCCGAGCTCCTCCTCTGTGGAATAATCTGCCTGGAGGGCTCAGATTTGCTAATTCACTGTCATCCTTTAAAACCCTGCAAAAATGAGGCCAAACCATGAGGCCTTTGTCTCCCCATTATAATCTTAATGGGGAGTCTTTTCCTGCCTTCTGCATCTGACTCTCCCTCTATCTCTCCCTCTCTTTCTCTACCTCCTTTGCTTTACTCTCGCTCTCTGATCTCTTTCTTCTCCCTCTCGCTCTCTCTCTCCTTCCCATGTGCTATAGGCAGTGTATTTGTTACAGTATGTCTTGTTAACCTGACCGGTCAAAGGAGATGGCTGTCCACCCTGAGTCATGGATCTGCTTAAGGTTTCTTCCTAAGAGGAAGTTTTTCCTTGCCCCGGTTTTTGCCCAGTGCTTGTTCTAGGTGGGACATGTTTTATCCCGGCATCATAAGTGCCCCTGTTGAGTGTGTTATGTCACTATGTATGTATGTACATCCATGTAAACCATTTGATAGAAATGTTTTGCTCTACAAATAAATGTTGTTGTTGTTGTTTTTATTTCTATTATTATTATTATTATTATTATTATCTTATTACAATATTACAACATTGAGTCAATAATAATGGTCATACATCATAATCATCAAGCATGCATGCTGTCGGTGGCCAGCAGTGTGCCTGCCATCAGGGATTTTAGACAATCCTGGCGCCGCTTGTGACTATTTGGCAGGAAAAATAGATTAGTACTATGTGTGCTGAACTCGAAATGCCACACAGAAGCATTTTATTTCGCATTGTGCTGACAAGGCCAACAGAGACTGATAAAGAAGAAACAGCCAACGGCAACAGGAAGAACAGCGCAATTATATGTCATCTGAAACACAAGATTGTCATTGCAGCAAATAGGAGCCAGTGGCAGAGGTTTGGGGGGAAACTAACAGGGATAAAGTTGATCCACATTGAAAAAAAACCCAACAACTTTGCAAACAAACCACTGTATGCTTAACAAGGGTATTTGTCCTGGGTCATGGGTCAAGTCATGTTTGATCATTATATACAAATAGTAGGTCCAAGGTAGGCACTGTGTATTCCGATGAATAATATAAAGAACCTGGTACAGTGTAAAACTAATTAAATGGGCTAATGATACTTTCCTGATTGATATGCTGTCAGTTTTTTGAAAATGGCTTTGTTTTGCTTACAATGATGAATTTTCATTGGCTATTCACATTGATTTACAGAGGGCTTTGATACTATAGTCCAGCGGTTTTCAAAGTGTGAGGCGAGCCACCCCTGGGGGAGTCCCTGGAGGACTTCAGGGGAGGCACGGTGGGAGACAAAATAAAACTGAGAAAAAGAAAAAAGCGTAAATATCTGGTTAGCTAACTACGTTACATTCAAAATGGATAGATATTTTACACCTCAGGCTAAAGGGTGAGTGGACAGAGTCTGGGGTGAGCAGAAAACAGAGGAAGAATGACCCTGATTATTTAATGTTTGGCATTTTCATGTACTGTATTTGTCCTGACGATTCTCTGCTGCCACAGTGTGTTAATGGCAAAGAGGTGCTAGCTAACCATAGTATGCGACCATGTAAACTCCAGCGTCATATTGAAACTAAGTTTAAAGACCAAGCCACGGGAGTTTTTTGATAGGAAGCTTAATAATTTGCGGTCACAGATGAAAGTCATTGAGCTGTTTGGCACAGTAAATACCAAGGCAACCGAAGCATTATACCACGTAGCATGTTGTGCATTGCGTAACAATAGTAATAATAATGACGGGGGGCACGGCTGCTTTTGAGTTCTGCTAGGGGAGGCTCACTATCCCACACCCTCAAAACCTAGTGTTGTAGTACTCGAGATCGGTCTTGGTCTCGAGACCATTTTTTGAGGGTCTTGGTCTCGTCTCAGAATCAAGGGTATTTTCACTCGGTCTTGTCTCGGTCTTGGACTGAGCAGATTCGGGTTTTTTGAACAAGACCGGTCGAGACCACCACTGATAGGCTTTTTGTCCGTGCCTTACTGATAAGAGTTAGTGATAGTCGTTCGTGAACAAGCCAGGTCTCAGAGTCGATTCTTTGATGCGAACGAGAAGAGCCGACTCACGTTGGGGAGAGCCGAAACTTCAGCCAACAGCTGCTCCTGACAAGCTCCGTTGAGAATCCATACAGGCAAGGGTGGGACTTTATTTTGCCTGACAGACAATGCGGCCAATCACATGCGAGGACAGAGTAGGATCATACCATTATATGAAAGAAAGAAGGAGGGCAGATGCTCCAAAGACAGCTAGTGTAGTGGTACGGGCCAGGTACACACAGAGTGACGGAGAGGCGGGGGAGACTGATTACCAGGTCTTTGGTAAAAAGTCAAATGAGTGACAAACGAAAGAGAAGCAGCATCTGGATGCATCTCAACCACCTTGGAGACGGCTACCTGCACCCAAGACCTAGTGTTGTGATGTTAACTTTATTCGTTTGATTTGTTTGCTGTAGTTCTGTGCTCAGTTGAAAAGTGAAATATTAAATAATTGTAACTGTAATTTTTTAAAAACTAAAATGCATAAAAATAAGGCTTTTATGAAAACTCAGAATGGAACATTTCTAAAAATCATTCATAATTTCTAAATTAAGCTAAAATAGAAGGCTCGAAGTGATAATAAATGAAGAGCCATTTGGGAGCCGGAAGTGAGCCGAGCCACAAGAGCCGAATCTTTGAAAAGAGCAGAACTTTCCATCACTAATAAGAGTGAAAAAGGACCCTCTCAAAAAGCAAACAAATTAAAAAGAAAACTCACATTTTGATGTTTTGTTATGATTTTTCTTAAATATATTTGGTCATGGTTTTGTCTCGGTCTCGACCTCCAAAAGTCTTGGTCTTGTCTCGGTCTCGACCTTCAAAAGTCTTGGTCTTGTCTCGGTCTCAACCTCTAAATGTCTTGGTCTTGTCTCGGTACTCCCTAGTCCTGGTAATGTCTTGGTCTCGGTTGGTGCGGTCTTGACTACAACACTACTATGAAGTGGAGCGGAGCAAATTGGCCACCCTTGTGGCTGCCGGACGATCGGCCGCCCGACGGTGCGCTTCATTTTTATACTTTCTGAATGTTGAGTCTGTTCCCTGTATGCTTTGTCAATGCTGCAAACGTGTCAGGACACCTCCGGCTCTGCTCTGATTTCTCAACTTTGCAGCCTTTACTTCACCACTTGCAAAAACATGCCATTTTGAATGATGCACTGCAAATTATACCTAATAGTGGTTATAGTTGTAGTATTTTTACAAACAAATTCATGTATTGAGTAGGCAGGCCCAATAAAACACTTCCAGCCAGTAACCATGTCTACAACACACTCCACACTTTGGATCATGTGATGGTTAAGAATGCACTACTGTTGGCATGAGACCAATGTCAGTACCAACATATTATCCAGTGTGAGTGATTCTGTTTGCAAAGTTTGGAGGGGCATTGTCCATGTTACATAATATATATACACGTCACTCACAAACCCTTCAACCACACCCCCGACATTTTCTTGGAAACCACTCACGGTAAAGTAAATATGCATTCATTCAATAGCCTTTGGCAAAAAACAGGCAACACCTCTAACCACAGATAGAGATCTGAAAAGACAGATCATGTGGTTTCACACAACAAGTGAGCTGTATTAGACCTTTACAAGCAAGTGGACTCCTCCACTTCCTTTGCAGAGTTTCCTACTATGTGGTTGCTTTATGTCAGCAGCAAGGTGCTCTCATGTGATATGAAGAGAATCTATTCAACAACGCAGAAATGTTTTGCTCATGGTAAAAACTTGTTTTTACTCATGTTACTGATTGGGAGCACAATCGGTAGCACAGTTGCTATGCTGTAAATGACCTGACGTGAAATTTCCATTTGCTGTATGGAATGTGATGTTTGAACTGCATGAATAGATCCAGTGATGCACAGGCCGAACATACAGAACAAGAAGAGCAAGTCATGCTGTGCCCTACATGGCACTGATCCCTTATGTTTGTTGAGTAGAAGTTTGGATGCGGGGTGTTGGACATACGCCAACATCGCAGCTCACAGCTCTGACATATCTCAGACAATATCTTTCGCAATCATTTAATACTGTTTAACTGTGACAACTCTTGACCCAGATTTTCAAATACATCAACACTAACCATGGCGGCTCCACCAGCAGAGAGTGCATCTGCACATACAATCACTCAGTTTTTTTCCCCTGCATGTGTGGTTAGATTAGAACGGATAACACGCACACACAAGATAATAAATTTGCATGGAGCAAATGCGCACACACACCCTCTCAGCTGCTAGTATCATGTTTGTCGCTGGCAAGTAAATCCATCTTTTCCTTGATTTCAAAAGTGTTACAATGTTTGCTATGAAGTTTAATATGTTGGTATTCCAGGGGAGCAAATATTTGTGGACCCGCCCCCACCTCCAACCCATAAATGTTTGTTATCATGCAGAAATGTACTGTTGGTAAAAATTGAGTTGATAACATTCAATTTCTTCTTTCCTCTTTCTTGCTTCAGGCTCAGGATTTTGCGCACTATCTCTTCACATGCAGCTCTACTTGTGCCTTTGCCTAACAATTGATCAGATATTGAGCGCTGTCAGACATCGTGTCACACTCCAACTTGTTACGATGAATCATTCTTCAAACAAACACCAGTTAGTGAGTGGACGGTGAATAATTTTTGCCACACTGCACTGAGTCAAGAGAGAAACACGTTTGAAATTGTTGTTCACGATTAAACAACGGAAATAAATAAGTAGTTGAGTAGCACCAAATTAATTGTTTGGCTTCTTCTTTCGCTGTATATGCAATATCAACACAAAATAAATCATGTGCACAGATGGCCTGATAATTAGGCTTGAGTGTGAGACAGGCTTACAGGACCATTACTATTTTCTTTCAGTGGCGAGCCTACGTAGTAACACCTGGATCACTCTGCCATGCAATGAGGCGCATGAGAGAGCAGAGCAGTGTTTTTCCATGACGGAGCTGGTATGTCAGCATTTTGCGTCTGCATGTGTATTTCCTTTGTTTCATCAGATTACTTTGTTGAGGAACCTGCAGAAAATGGATTACAGGCGATAACCAATGAGCCAGCGAATATCAGATCAGATGTGCCATCAGCTGGCACTCCTCATAAGATCATAGATAATATATAGAAGAGCAGCGTGGATGTGATTGCGTAACTTCATAATCATTTGAAACTGGGGAATAGGGAGTATTACGTGAGCCTCTACATGTTATGAGAAACATCCATCAATCAATCAGTCAGTCATCAATTAAATGTTTCTGCCATCAAGCAAAAGTAGATGGGTGCTATTGTACACCACGGACCATATACAGGAACCATGATGTAAGACAGACTGCCTGTCACGACAGTATGGAAGTTGTGCAACATCACAAATTCTTCCTTTTGACACAAACACGCATTAACAATGCCAAGAAAGAGGAAATCCTCACTGACATGCCATGCAAACGGCTCTATTTAAACACACTAGTTCCTGTTTCATACAATGAAAAAAACAAACCAAAAACCAAAGCTTTCCTTGCAAAATGCCCCAAAGTGCAAAATAAATGGCACCCATGGGCAAAGTGCCAAGTAACAAAAAAAACGTTCTCACCATATAATTATATTGTATAATCAAATAGCAATGTTCCACATTGCAGGTACCTGGTAACATACAATATTTTTTGACATAGCGAACACCGTGATGCCATCTGTAGCCCTTCTGTGAAGACTAAACACACAAACAAGACTAAACACAATCAAGCGGAAATCTAATTTAACTCACAGACTGAGGTGACATTGTTGTAGAAGTGTCAACAATAGCGCAGCACAGTCCAAGAGCAAAGTTAAAAAACAAAAAAATCAAACATTGAGATGAGATTATATTGAGAGATGAACTGTCATTCTAACCGTATCAAAATATTAATTAAAGGAGATCAATCAAAATAGTGTGACTGATCTCACTTGATTGATAATTAGTATTTCATAACAGACAACAGATGTATTTTACTCAGAGGCGTATCACACACATGCGTCTTTGATATCATTTTTTTATGCCTTGCGCAATATTTCGATGGGACTTTGATGGGAACTCTTAAAAAACACACAGATTCACGGCCCTCACAGAGGTCACATCAGAGTTGATTGTTGCTCATGATGGCAATTTTCCTTACTATCAAAAGGGTATAAATGGACTTTATTTCCATTACTTTGATCTAATTCCAATTCCAACTACTACTACGAGTATTTCCACTAATAATAACTAATAATTTCCATCCCTCTGACCAACATTAGACAAGTTCCTGTCACTTTTTCTTCAGAAAAGTTATTTCCAATAAACTAAATATACCATCTAATCACAACACTTGGCCTGTCTTCATAAACATATATTTGCCTTGTTGAACACAGTTGTTCTGGTGATTCTACTGCTGTAGGTCTGAAGTATTCACCTCAGCACCTTACAATGGTTTCTACTTCACAAAAATTCACAAAACACTTTTAAGTCATTCAAATCAAAGAGCAGGCCTCAGTCCAAGTAGGAATACAGATTAACACAGCCGATGTAGGAAAGGCCAAAGCCAGTACACAGCGGATACATTTAATGACAACAGCTGTCAAAGGAGGTGAGAGTTTCAGAATGTTGGCATCAAGCAGAGGGTTAAAGGGCCATGTTCCAAGACTAAATAAACCTGAAACCTGAGTTGAGATAAGAGTATCAATATCAGGATATTGTATGTGTTAAATGAAAATGAGACGCTATTCAAAGGCTGTGAAACAAAAAAACAACAAGACAAGGACAAGGACATTTGCAAATAGTGAAACGAGAAGCATGTTTTTTGAGTGAGCCACGAACACTGCCATTGTTCTGGCAGGAAAACACTCTGGGCTTGTCCATTGTAGGATCCTTGTGCCTTGGCCTCAGCATTTTTGCCTTCACATATGCCTTTTATTACCTCTTTCTGAGTTCTTGACCACCCAGGTACCGACCCCATTCTCTCTAGTTAAACAGAGTGTAAGATCTGAAACCATGTGTGCTTGTTTGGTGCTGCTGAGGCTTGACTTCAAAGATTACGCTCTCATCAGAATAAATCTAATCGTCAGAGCATCGTCAGTTTGCAGAGCACATGGCTGCTCTCCCTCTGGGTGATACCATTTCCGAAAGATACCACACACCCCCACCATTAAAAGGGCTAGTGGGTAAACACATGCAAACTATTTCTGTTGGGGCCACAGTCCATGGTTACATGGTTTCAACACCACTGCCGTCACAAAGAAACACGTGTGTCAGGGATTCACATCTAAATGTATGTTCCAGGCCTTTTCCTGTTTTAAAATAGATTGACCCACATCTTCACTCAGCAGCCATTTTAGGTCATATCCAACTTCATCCATCAGTGTCAGCAGCATAGGGTGACAGACAAACTCCTCATATAAGGTCAACTCTGGACAAATCTCTGCAAACAGAGTCTGCAGGCCAGGGAGTTATTATTACTTACTGAACACCATTACTGCAAGCAAAAGGGAAGGCATGGTAGGACAGGGGTTTTCGTTGTTCCATTTTTGCTCCTGCTCCTTTTAGTTATGTTTTTTTTGCCACCATGCCTTGCTGCTTTTTTTCCTGCCCTTCCAGTGATTTTCTGTTGTTACTTTTACCTTTTTGTATTCCCTTAGTTGTTTGATTTTTGCTCCTGCTTTAGCAGTGATTTTTATTTGTGTTTTGTTTGCTACCTTGCCTTGCTGTTTTTTCCTGTCCTTGCAGTGATTTTCACTTCTATTTTTCCTGCTAGTTTTTGATTCAGGTTTTTTTGTCATTTTTTCTTCGACGTTTGCTGTTGGTTTTTCCTGCCTGCTGTTTGGATCTATTGCCAGTGGAAATATTAAATACTGTTAATTTTTTGTAACTTACTCCTTTGTCCAACCTCTAACTCTCTAACTCGGATCCGAGTCTCATTTTGTCACAGAACACTCTGGCCAAATTATGGATCCCACAGAGATGGAGAAGATTAAGTGGGCTGTGTCTCTTCAAGGCTCCCGTGTTAGGGAGCACGAGGGAGCTATGCAGGGGCTCATGGACTCCCTTCAAACATTGACTACTCAAGTTGCTCTACTCAAATTTCTACCTTAGATTCATGCGGGACTATAGCAGAGTTGCCACATCCCTGACTAAGCTCACCTCTGTCAAAGTCCCATTCACCTGGAGCCTCATGTACTAACAACTCCGTGGATTTCACACTAAACGCCAGCGTTCGCGAGAATCCCGCAAAAGAAATTCCGAATGTATCAACAAGTGTGAGCGCCAGGATCCGCGCACCTTTCCTTGATACATCCCACTCAGTGTGGAAATGAGCACGTTGCCGGGGCCGCCCTCGTTACGCCCACCTATATGCAATTTTATCTAAACAGGGTCTCTCCTGTCCACGCTCGCAAAAAGATGTGGAAGAAGAAGAAGCTATGCAGCTATGATGAACAATCATGTGAGCTGCTTGTGGTTGTGCTGGAGCTCAGCATCCGTTTATTGTTTGGACCGAACACAAGAATGTCTTGTACCTGAGCACTGCCCGCGGACTTCGCTGTGTCGCCTGTCGTGGAGGCGATCCAGGTTTTTTCCTGTCATTTTTTGTTCCACGTTTGCTGTCGGTTCTTCCCACCTGCTGTTTGAACCTATTGCCAATGGAAATATTAAAGACTGTTTTTTGGAACTTTACTCCTTTGTCCGACCTCTCACTCTCTGCTCTGGGATCCGAGTCTTATTTCATCACACAACCTTGACAGTTGGAATATTGAATAGTAGTTTTGATTAAATGGTTTTGTAACTAACGTGGTTTGTTCTCACAAGTTCAAAACTGTTAAAACTGTTTGTTTGCACAATATGCTCAGGTTTACATTCGATAACTCACATGGTCAGTTTACGCCCAGATGGCTCAACTTACCCACTGACTTGGTTGAATTTACCCCAAAACTGGGGCAAGTTGAGCCACAGGCTTTTGAGAAGCCATTATTTTGGGCAGCTTTGTCAGAGATGCATTCTGATAATTTCATTTGATGAGATATCCTGAAATAAACATAGTATATGTTTTCAATATATTTCTTTCTCATTTTTCCTTGCCTCCAGGACAACATAAGTAAAAAGTGGCTCATCTTACCCCACTCTCCCCTCCTGCTGTGTTAATATTTCATTGACATAATAATGTATGATATATAATTACGTTAGAACACATTGATCTCTAGAAAGAGTTTGTTCAGAATCAGCTACTTATCACAAGTCGACTGACTCGATTTTGTTAAAGGGATAGTTTAGATTTTTTTATAAAAAAGTGTATGGGATCCTCACCATTAGTGTTGTTAATCAGCAGTGACTTCTCCCCCATTGCGACCCGTGAGCGGAGTTCTGGCCCGGTTTTGTTGTTGCAGAAAGTAGTTCTAGCTAGTTCTATCTGGGGTCACACAGATAAAGTGTTTTGCTCCGCAAAAAAAATACGTCCTCGCCATCACCCGGCACTATTTTCCCTCCATTCGTATCACTGCGCGCACCATCATCAGCTGTTTCACAGCGTTCACATGCTCCTTCTGCTTCCTTCCTCCTTCAGCTGATGGAAAGGTGCACACAGTGATACAAAGGGAGGGAAAATAGTACCAGGTGATTGTGAGGTCAGACTATTTTGCGGAGCAAAGCGCTTTATCCATGTGACCCCAGCATCTCGATGGACCTGCATTCTGCAAGACCGAAAGTAGGCCGGAACTCCGCTCACGAAAGACAAACTGCAACGCATCTATTGGTAAGCTTGTAAAAATTGCTTAGTAATTTCCATTGTTCATTTCTTACACTGTTAATAAAACACACTTATCGTATTTTCTTGTTTCAGTTTAACATAATGACAATAGATGAATTGACAAATGTTATGCTTCCGCTCTTTGAAAGACCAGCAGCCGCCACTGGCAGTACAGTAGCAGTAGCAAAGCAAATTGCCCATTTCCGATCATGGTTTATTGTGTATTTGGTGGAATCAAATGTTCTGCAGCAAAGATGTACTGTACTATATAAACAAGGTCATCCAAATTTACTAAACAAATATTTCTGCAATGGAAAAGTTGTAAAACCACCTCAACAGTTGACATAACTTGGAACATATTGAATACAGTAAACAAAGATAATCTAAATAAATCTCTATAATTTATAGCATATTTAAAGTTTCTAAAACATGCCAACATTTGTCTCTTCCACTAACTTAACTTGGATAGTTTTGACCATGTGAGACATTAGTGGATTTTATGTTTTAATTAGTTATTGAGTTACTTCAAAGACCTAGATATAACTTTCTGTTCTCTTAAGTTGATCTTAATTTAAAACAACTTCAACAGTTTCAGTGAAATAACACACCCAGTTTCAGTATGGGTTCAATACAGAAAATTAAAGCCCCAGTACTTTTCCTTCTTCACCTGCTTGTATTTGCTTCGCAGAAACATGCTCATTTTGCCTGCAGGTAAAAAAAAAAAAAGAAAAAGCATAACACAATCACAAGTCAAGATATTGGACTACTCCCTGCCAGAAAAAAATCAAACAGGTTGACAGGGGAACATCAGTTCCAGCTGCAATCAGTTTCCCCCTGTGGCCATATACCTCAGAGAAGCTACATATCACAAAGCTCTTTAACGCTGTGCTAAAGCAAGCATTTGAAGCAGACGCTGCTGCTATCTGTAAACTACAGTGGCCCTGAGGGGGCAAAACACAACATTCCAGAAAACACGACATTTCACAGAACACAACAACATTGCAGAAAATACAACACATGGCTCGCCAAAGTGAAAAGGTCTTCCAATGTGCGCAAATCTCTGAGAAAACCAAAACCACCTATGAGATTTACTTTTGGGAAACCAGGTTATCCATCTTGTGAACCAGTTACAATTGTGCACCATGGTATGGTCATTCAACTCAAGGTAAACCCTCCAGACTAACGATGAACGAAGCAAGGAAACCCCTCCCACATATAAGAGAGACAAAAGGTGTGATGAGGACATCTACACATTCAGAACGGGGAGGGTGTAGCCCTGTATAAAATCATTAAAGATACAGTTCATAAAATTCATTCCAAAATACAGTAAAATGTATTAAAAGTTAATGATTGATAGAAAAAAAGGGAAATTTATAATTTCAAACATTGTTAAAATATGTGTTAAAAAGTGTATAAATACAGTTACAGTTACAATTTAATAAATTAGACTAGTTAAAGTTAAACAGATAAATATATACAAATCCTTTCGTTCTGTGTGCTAAAAAAAAAGAGGAGATATGAAGAAGCTGTGTTCATGTGTGTAACCTAACCTTTTACCTGTTTTTCTGTCATTCATTTCTGTGTTGCCATTGGTTGTAGTCCAACTCACAAGCCAATCAGGGAATTTTACTGTGTGAGGGACGGGACGAGTGGCATAGGTCGCGTGTGTCGCGTGCATGCAACAGGAGAGACACAAACGCTAGCGATCAGAGAGCTAAGACAGGAGCATCGTGGTGTGGGATAAACTTGGATAGATAAACTTCTGTGTGACCTGAAAGATCTAAATACGATGTGTATGACTTTATTTTTTGTGCTAAGTCTGTTGTAGTGTTGTAGTGTGAAAATACTGATGTGAAATGCGGTTAGCGACATGCTAGCTAGAGGTAACATACGGAGCTAATTCTAATTTAACAAGAGATAGTGTGTAATATTGTGGCTCAAATGGAACAAGATCAAGGAAGACGGACGTTGGAGACGGAGAGAGTTCAAGACAGATTTTCCAGCGGACGGCCCTGCTGTTTGTTGTTGTTTTTTTCTTCATCGTGACTTCGTCTCTGCTTTTTGTGCCATTTCCTGCGTGTGTGAGTGAACTGTGACTGCCATTGCCATTAACCCTGTGAGACTACCATCACTTCTCCACTCAGCCCTACTAATCAACCCTGGGATTCGTGAGTACTAACAAACATGCACATGCCCTTGTATCTCATGCTCAGTATTGAGTGAAGTGGCCATTACAGTTTTAGGCCCCACCGTACCCCAGCATCACTAAACAAGCCTGCAATGGGTTTAATATCATATTTTGAGTGTATATTTTATACTTATGAATGTGTGTGAGCCCACAGGTACTTTGGGGGGTACATTTTTAATAATTTTGAATACTAGAAAACACTGTGCCTGTAACAAATGTTTCTAACAAAATGGTTGCTTCATTCCCATTTATTTATTTTTTCTCTTTTAAGGGTGTGAAAGCCAAGACATTGCATTTCATTTTGAAAATGTCTTTGTTTATCTTATTGTATACTAGGAAACAAATTCCTTTGAATTTCACTTCATTTGTGCAAATACATACCTGCGAGGATTATTGTATTTAAAGTACAGTTGTTGTGGGTCATTATTAAAATAGCATATAGTATTAAAATTCTACATAAAGTTAGTGGTATTTTCCTACAACGAGCCCAGGCCCAGTCTCATTGTATTAACCCTGGTTACATGCAAACTAATCCACAGCTGTTTTTTTGGGGGTCATTATTATATAAAATGAACCTAAATGTTTCTCTTTGCTGTCTGTGCCCTTTGGTTTAGAAAGAATTTTGGACTGAAGTTATCAAGAATCGTAAAACTGTTCCGTGTCATAGAATTTTTTCATCCTAGGAAAATCTAATTGAGTTTAAGCATAATCATCTGAATTGCAATCATCTTCATTTTCATTGACAAAACTCTCACTAAAAGTCACATAAGTCACAGAAACACAATATGTCTCTGACATCGATATCAGGTGCAGTTTGCTTTGGTTAAAATATTGACAGACCTTTGTTGTGGATATTTAGACCATTGTGACATACACACCTGTGTCAAAGGGAAAAGGAACTGGTTACGAAGCATTTGCAACTTGGATCATTTATGAAGAACTACACCTGACATTCTTATTCTTATTTATTTTATTTTTTGAGTTCATCGTTGATCTTCCAGAAGGCGTTGACGGCTTCATGAAGTTACACTCACATTGAGGCAGGATAATCACTCCTGACAATGAGGTGGTGGGGGTGTAACATGGGCAGTTATTTTCACTGATATTACACTTACTTACAACTCCCCACTGCCAAATACTGAACAACTTGGTTGATTCTGTACCAAATATCCTTGACACAGATGTTGACTTGCTATCTGCATTGTGTTTTTGCTGTTTTCCACTTGCATTGAAGGGTACGGAGGGTTCCCTCTTTGACCATTCCTACTGCCAACATGTGTGCCAGATCATATTGTTGAGAGCGGGGTGAGTGAGACACAGTTAAAAACACCACAAAGTTCATGAAGGAACCAAGCAGACATGTCTGACTGATTGCAGAGATAAGGACTCGTTGGGACTTGGGGCAGACAGTGTCCTCTAGTGGAAGATGGAGCACGCACAGGACACGTTCTGCCAATTGTACAGCTTTATCAGTAGTTTAAAACACATTCTTGGAATTTTGATACTCACAATGATGAGTGGAGAATGTAATATTCTTATTTGGAGTTTGTTCCTCCGACCAGACGTTGCAGAGCACAGTGATACAAAATGAAAAATAATCCAGACAAAATCCGTAAATATAAAACTCCCTCTTGCCATAAAACCGTACAACTCCTCACTCAGGGGGAGGGGGACAACAGAAGGACAGAGCATGGGGAGGAATAACAGCTTGTATCATCCTCATTGGTAATGGTCAGTGCAACTACAACCCATCTATCTGAACATTAACTTTTACCCCAGAAAGTGAAATAATCAAAAGAGGTTTCTGTTATCATCAAGCTTACATTAACCCAATTCAGCAGCTCCCTCATTGTTGAGTGGACGACTGCCTCAACCTGATTTGGGGGAGGGGAGCAAAAAAACAGTTGCTGAAGGCCCAACCGGCCTAAAATTGTGAAGTGTGAACGAGCGATTAGATGTCATTTTTCTTTCTTTTTTTCCCCCAAAGAAAACCAACCTGTGTGTGTGTGTCTGTCTCAACAGTGCAAGGAACGTTCTGAAAATTTAAATGAACCCCTTTCCTCATGGCTTACAAGTTTGCATGTCCTATGAAAGCAATCCTGCTACCCTCAAACATCTGCGCATATGTTTTAGACAGTTGGAACATTTGAGCAAAGTGTTAACAGGTTTTTATTGCTAATTTGATTTGACATCATTCTGACTGTGTGACTAAATGTGTCAATGCCTGTTAAATAACCAGTCAGTCAGTCACTACCCAGCGAATGGAATCATACAGCTATGTGCTCTGACAAGTACCTGTGTATTAATTTGATTGCACAATATTTCAAAGACTTTTTGATCTGCAGTGTCCTCGAGTTTGTTGGCTGCAACAGCAAATTCGTTTATATCGTGCAATTTGTCCACGATGGTCATTCCACTTAAAAACATGGACTAGAAAACCAACAATAACAAAATAGATATAACAGCCTATCAGTTTGACAAGCTTCAGACCACTACACTGGAAACCATAGATCAAAAGGCTATCAGGGGCTCTCAGAAACTGTAATGAAGTCCAACAGCTGTTTTGACAGAAAGGCCCAAAGGGAAAGTTCAGTCTAGAGTTGAACCTAAAAGCCAGTGTCCTTGAAAACCCTGATTGCTCCTGATGAGCATGTTGGCACCTTCCATGTTAAATGAGGTCATGTAGTGTATGTGAAAGCACACTGAGTACCTTTCAGGAACAAAGGCCCAATAAAAACACAGCCCACATACCAGCTACCATCAAGCCCACACAAACAAATTGTGAAACTTTTTATTGGCGTAGAGGAATCCGATAATGTGGATGTTTGTTGATGACTGAGGCTATAAAAGCCATCAAATCCCTTTCAATTTTTTTCACTATGTTACTCATAACTGACCCTTTTCAACAACCGAGATAAGATAAATCAAAGCTTTCCCAATAAATAATAGGTCCTTTCCACAGAAAGATGACGAGAGGTGCATCAACATTCTACACTTGCTGCTACATTTTAGTGCTTTAAAAATGAAATAACGATCTAACATGCCAAACACCAGTGTCTTCTTATCTTGAGATGATTCTTATTCTTGAGATGATGACTGACATTCATCACAGTGGAGAAATAACTCAATGTCGTGAGAGAGAATGAGGAAATAACAAGAAACTGTGACTGAGATTGGATCAAAAATAAGTAGGGAATAAAGAACTAGGCCAGAGGTTTTGAAAAATGGAAATGTGGTGGCTGTTTGTAACAAAGTGAGGTACAGAAAAACAAATAAGTACATCTGTTGAAAAGTTAATGAAGAACATATCGAAAGAGGAATGAATTTGGTGTGGGGTTTCTAGTTGGGTTCATAATACAGCAAAACAAATCAAACAGAAAGAGGAACATATTTCCATCAGTGAGCAACAACGATGCTCCAAATGCTCCAAATCCCAAGAAAGTTCTCAGATTTTAAATCTAACAGTTTTGTCAATTATTTCACAATTTATTTGTTGACAAAACGTCCATACAGAAAAAAACACCCTTGATTTTCACTTTATTTACTGTAATTTGTGTCCTTAGATAAAGTATGTATTATTTATTTCATCCTAAAAGCTGAACAAGGGATAAAAACATCAGTGTGTTGCTGAGATTGTCCACATTTACAAAACACCAAACAATTCATGTAAACGTTGTAAAATTTTCTTTATCTCAAGTGAAAACGTGGATTTTTTCTTTTTAGAGCTACCAAAGCTAAACTATGAAAGAGAGGAAACTTTAAAATACGAAGGCACACAGGGACAGACTCTGGCTCAGGCATGTCAGAACACAGAGTAAAACCCTGCATGTCTCAACACATATGCATGAAATTTTATATTAAGCAATCCTAATCCTCTTGGGGCATACAGGGTGACACAAAGACAATATCAGGATAAAAAAATTGACATCTCCTTCCTTCGAGTGTGTTTATCATATAGATAAACGCATGCCTTATCTTCTAACGAATTTGTACAGTAAAAGCATCACTCTTTCTTCCAATCTAACAGTCCAGAGCTTCAAGTTAAATCTGTTCCATTTGACTCTGATTCGGTGTAGAAATTACTCAAAAATGATCTTTGGCTTGTAACATATCTGACTCCTACCTCCCCTCTGAAAGCAGAACTCTGTCACAGAGCTTGTTTAGCTATGTCAGATTAAAGCCGAATGAAGCTGCAGAGCCAAGGTGTCCATCCTCCATGGACCAATGAGAGGTAATTCCCCCACGCTATTGGGTACCTCAGTGTTTCTCACATTGAAATTCACCTCAGTGAGTGCTCTCAACTCTTGACTTTAATTGGACTGACTGCATTGACCCACGAGAGGAGTTATTTCAGCAGTCTGACAAGGAAGTGATTTGCAAAGATTCCCGCCATCAGTACAACAATCATGAGAAGTAATGTGCACCCACGACGCACAAGCAGCTGCGTCACTGACAGAACGTCTCCCACTGTGGTGGTGGCAGATTTGTTCTGCTCGGCGGATTGCGCCTCCACTTCGGAGCTCTCGCAACTGGATGCCGTAACAGCCACTTGGGTGTGGTTGTGATTTGAGTCTGGGGGGTTTAAAAATGAATCTTTAGCATGGAAAGGAATTAGCTTCAGTTCGCTTGGGTAAATGCTGCAGTGCTTACCTGCATTTTCCATCCTGACCATGTCTTTTTCCTCTTTGACCTGGACTCCTGCTCTCACAAGAGCCTATTCAGGAACATTCAACAGGTTTTAGTAATATAATTGGAATCACATGGATTTGGAGTGCTAACGGGATGTGAGACACACCTCTTCAGCAGCCTTTTTCCAATCCAGTTTATACACAAATGCGATGAAGAAAATTGACTGCATTAACACACACACGCTCAGTCCTGTCCAAAGTCCTGTTAGAGAAGGAAAGAAGCTCTTCAAGGATACACGGCAAACTGTTTGCAGAACTAAGGCTGTGTTCTGAATCCCATACTACTCTACTTTTCAGTACGCCAGAATGTCCCAATACATAATATGCAGAATGCAGTCTAGTGAAAGTACCAGGATGACCTACTACATCCGGCTGGATTTTGCAGTATGCAAACCCGCACGCTACCCTGGCTTTTCTGACCCACAAAGGATAAGTGCTGAAAAATGCACTATGTAGTATAGTAGTATGTCCCAGTAGGATGCATACTACATGCAATAGTTGGTACTTTCTGAGGACAGGTGCAGAACATTGTTTGTAAGAAGTATAAATATGCGATTCAGAACATAGCCATAATAATGCACATCGATTGTTCATTCTTACCCACAATACCCATTTTTGAGGCAAACATCAGGGAAACACCTATTGGGAAGCCAATAAAGTAGTAGCCCACCAGGTTGCACAGAGCACCAATCATCTGTTTGCCTGTTCCTCTGAGGACACCGCCAGCGACACCCTGTGAGCAGCAAGATCAGATTTATTGGCATCACCTTGACTGAGTCACTAAGTCTAACAAACTGATCTCTAGCATTAGAATATGAAAGAGTTTCTCACCGCAACAGCATCAGCGAGATGCATAAAGCCAAATATCATCATGACGTCACCAACCCTTTCTAAAATGTCTCTAAAAGGACATGCAAATAGAAGCTCTCAATGGACACAGACATGTTCTGGCAAGCATGCCAACAAATCTCTCAAGGCAACTGTGGATCTGCATGGGAAAAACACCTTTCCACCATTTCACACAATCAAATAATATCTGTAACCTGATATGACATGAAAACATGGTAATCTTCCAGTCACTAATCGCCTTAGCATTTTGTGCTTGAAGGTTTTCCAGAACATTGTCATGGATTAAAGATAGCATGATTAACCTATAACTCCAGGCACTCTTGATTTCTGGCTGGAGATTGTTTTCCCCCCACACTAGAAAATCCACAAGGAAATCCATGTATAATTTAAATACATATTCAGATATCCTAGTGTATGGCATTCACGATACTTGTTTTCTTGTCACAGTGGCCTTGGATTTTTCTCACCAAAACACAATCACTTAATTAATGATTCCCACCTGAGCAATTCCATCAAGGCGTGACTGCGACATTGTGTTCATGACAAGTACAATTTGATCATGCAGCATCATAAAAATGTCTGGTAGTAAAAGTTAAGCTTGTTCTGGTTAGCCCCTGCGATTAATGTACAACATTCGCATTAGTCAGTGTGATAATAATGCACAATACCCTGAAACAGTATTATGAAACAAATACATGTCTTATGTTTTCATTTCTTTCTGATGTAAATAAGTAGCAAATAAGATTTTACTCACTGCTCTGAGGTGAAAATGTATCCTATGACATTTCTGGAAAGGCTGAGACTAGCTCCAACAAAACACGCGATTATAACTGTAATTGGAGACAGATACAAAAAATGGTATTAAAGCAATTTTTTAAAAGAGAACAAGAGTTATAGCTTTAATAGTAGGAAATCAGATAAGGATGTATAATGTATGTGTGTGTATTATGATCTTACATGGTTTGTCAGGCAATTTATTTGGAAAACACTAAAAGTTGGATTGTGAATGATTTAGTCATTAATTCAGACTTTATGTTTCGTTCACAAGGCTATATAACAGTGGAGACTCTTGTTGGCACAAGACTGCCACCTGCAGGATGCTGGAATTTTGTCTGGTGATTACAGATGATCTGTCTAACACGTTTAAGTCAAATGTTTGATCACTCAGGGATTCATTTTTAATTCTGACTTCTATTATGGTGATTTCGTGCGAGATTTTTATATGAGACAATTTCTGACCAGCTGTGCAAAGGGTCATGCCATCAGTCATAATCTCTGTACATGTAACGTTGGAAACTCAGAATGTGAAGAGGCTCTTACATGCACAGATGATGGGAACTTTGCAAGACAGCTTGGCTTGCTCAATGTTTCCTGCGCCAAGAGCATTCCCAACCCGCACACTGGCAGCAGCAGATAATCCAAGCGGGAACTGTGGAGCAAAACGTGGAGAGACCTCGTGCTAACTGTGATGACCACAAGTAACACAACACTTGGGTAGGTTACTTAATGAAAGGAAACAATTGAGAGGAGTTACCATGTATGCCACAACAGCCAGCTCATACACTACCGACTGAGCTCCCAGCTCTGCCTCACTAATTATGCCAGCCAGGAATCCACCAACTTCAAACATCCACCACTCAAGGCAAAGCATGAGCATACTGGGGATGGCCAGTTTGACAAAGGGCCCCCACTCCTGCAGACAATCCAGTGACCAACCTGTGGGTCAAAGCTCAGTCCATTAAATAGATATATTTCAAATTTCTGTGGGAGAAAAGTCACTGCTGATTAACAACACTGATGGTGAGAATCTTCATGTCAAAAAATCCGAACTCTCCCTTCAAACATGAATTGGACAGACCAAGAAATATATTAGATGAGGGCCCTCTAGCAAATTATATACTTGTGCAGTGAACTGTTACACAGCTGTCTCAGCTCCCACGTTACTTTACACAGTTAT
>CAESWR010000249.1:323166-336036 GCA_903171835.1 Mullus surmuletus | reverse complement strand
TCAACCTGTGGCACGTGGACTGTGACAGAATACACACGCAGGGGTTTTTCTTGATTCTGATAATGCAAAAAAAAAAAGGGTTACTCACCGCTCCGTGGTGAAAATGTATCCAAGGACATTTCTGGCAATGCTGAGACCAGCTCCTACAAAACATGCAGTTATGCCTGTTGGAGCAAAGAAAAGACAAGTAACATCAGACGAGTCAATCTTTTTTCTTTTTTTTTAATTAACTTGTCACGTATAAATAAATTCATAGACTACAGCCTAACAAAACATGTTTTCATTATATTCATACATCATGTGAAAGTAATGTAGTATGTACGCTATCGTATCTTACATGCACAGATTATGGACACCTTACAGGACACCTTGGCCTGCTCTACATTTCCTGCACCGAGGGCATTCCCGACCCGGACACTTGCAGCCACAGAAAATCCAAGTGGGAACTGTTTGAGTATATGAAAGACAGAAGGCATACAATTGAAACTTTTGAAATAACTATAACTGCCTGCTCTGAAGATATTTTGTCATACTTTTGAATGCATGTACACATCCTAAAACTTCTCTATCAAAATGTACACACAAGTAAATGTTAGCATGAGGAAGTGAAATGTTACCATGTAAGCCATGATGCACAGCTGGTAGATGATGGCCTGAGCTCCCAGTTCAATCTCACTGATCACACCAGCCAGGAATCCTCCTATTTCAAATATCCACCATGACATACAAATCATGAGCATGCTTGGAATGGCAAGCCGGATGAAGGGACCCCACTCTTGGAGGCAGTCAAGCGACCAACCTGCGGGTCAAAGGTTAGTAGCTGAAGAGTGAAAATGTATCAACAATTGTGGAAGGCAGTGTTCATTTAACACAGACAACATGTTCTACGTAACGTGAATTATGAAACAGGATGAAACAGGATAAAATCACCAAACACATGAACAAATTTACCAAGATCGGGTCTAGAGCCATGACAAGGAACATCACAATTTTCAAAACAGGAAAAACTGACCTCCCCATGTAGCTCTGTGCAGGCCCCTGCAGCAGATGTATACAAATAACAAAATAGCCTGCAAATACTGTGAGATGGCATTGGCTGCTGCAGATCCACTTCAATAACACCACGAAGGTTGAGCGGATTTCAGAAAAAGAAATATGTGGGAAATAAAGACAAAAACTGGTGTCAATTGTGACGTACAGTTTATACATTGTACAGTGCCAATTGTATCTAAATGATCTATTACTCTGTTACCAGTACTTCAAGTATTGACAATAATCATTTGGGTTAATATGTTGCATCTTTATTTTTACACATTTGGGTGATGTTTGATTTCTGTTAGTATGACTCCTACACAAGGTCAGAACCAAATGAAGCTCAGATTCACTGATAAGCAAGTTGGTGAGAGCACCTTTAAAACTCGGATATAGCATTATGAATACTGGTGATGTGTCAATAAAAAAAACAAAAAAAACAAATGAGACCATTATTTTCCCAGAACAAAGTTCAAATGTCAACATATGTGATGGTATGGGGATGCGTTAAGTGTCTATGGCAACAGCAAAGCTTAAGGGGAAAGAGACTGTAGCGACTCAATTGAAGTTGATTTGTGTGAGAAATGAAACCTGATTTTCAGATTTACTGCATTTTTCTTTCATTAATATTTTCCATAATGTCTTTTGGTTTTTGAACTGGCGCCGTATTACAGAGGACACTTGATTGACATTAAAGAGACCATACTTTGTAAGGTTTAGTTATTGATCTGATCTTATCCTGTACTTGGTAAAAAGGAAACTTATAGATATATTCATCAAGAAAACACTGTAAGGAAATACACAGTTTGAACTTTTGTTATTACGCAGATGCTGTATATTTGTTTTTTGTGTGAAAAAAATATTGATGAATACCAAATACTGATTGTACCAGAACAATGGTAATGGTGAAAAACTCACGCAACACCCAGCTCCAGAGGATAGAGGAAGATGTAGTTGATGATTGCATTGAGCACATTCCCGATCACTCCAGTTACAACTTGAGGCCACATTATTCTCTGCAAACCACAGGAGGAGTGCGATGCTGGTGCAGATTTGTTATCAAATGAAATGTTACATCGGTTTGAAGATGGTACCTGATTTTGAAGATACTTCCCTTGGAGCTGGTACATGAAAGCAGCCTAAAGATAGAAAACAAACTCATTTAGCACATCAAAAAGAACAAGACATAAAATATTAAGAACTTTGACAACAACCAGCTAGTTCAACATTTTTGAAAATGGCCTATTGCTGTAATCCCTATAGTCACATGGGTAGGTACATTTACTTTACTCGTCAGTGCCTGTAGCCTAGTAGTTTTGAGAACGGAGGGGGAAAGCGAGCCGCTGCTCAGCGCTTTACATGGAGGTGAACGGTGCAGCCCCTCGCGATCTCTTCAAAACTAATGAAATACACCATCAAATGACTCCAAAACGCTCTTGTGGAAAACTTGTAGCTTGCAGATTCACCACGCTATGAAAATATAATGTATAATTATGTAACATTACGACACAAAATACTACTATACTAACTACCTTCTTTGGAGTCCCTCGGCCCGGCAAGTACCGTATGTCGGGAATGTAGTTTCGGCTTTGCATTCAACTTAAAAACAACTCTGTCTTGTAATATTACATTATTTTGTCATAGTGTGGTGAATGTGCAAGCTACAAGTTGTCCACAACAGCGTTTTGGAGTCATTTGATCGTGTATTTCATGAGTTTTGAAGAGATTGAGGGGCTGTACCATTTACCTCCATGTAAAGCGCTGAGCAGTGACTTGCTTTCCCCCTCCGTTCTCAAAACAACGGGCACTGATGAGTTAAGTAAATGTACCTACCAATATGATTATAGAGATCACAGCAATAGGCCAATTTTCAAAAATGTTGAACTATCAAACTATCAAATCCTTCAAACTCACCGGCAAAGCAGGCATGAATATCTTCACGTAGAGGTGGGAGAGACTACATGGCACAGAAACACAAACTGTGTGTAAAAACATCTTGCGAGGACCGAAACTATACATTATGAATATGTACAGGATTTGAAACTACCAGAAATCACAAATTCAGCATGAAATTGTATGGAGGACCAACTCTGCCATAATTACAAATGAATAAATACATGAATTAATAAAAAATACTTACAGATTATTTAGGCAAATCACTTAATACCTAAATACCGCTATTTATTGATCCGTGCACTTGCTGATCAACCAAAAGGCGAAAAGTTCAGCCAGTGTGGACAGCCCTCTCATCTGCATTACATTTCTTTGTGTGATAAAGTGCGACCATGAGATAAATGAGTAAATAAATAAATAAATGAATACATACATACATACATAGCATTTATGGCATACATTTAGGTATGAAGTGATTTATTCATGTATTCATGGCATACATATTTTGGTATTGAGTGAATTATTTATTGATTGATTTATTTATGGCATATATCTGTAGGTATTTTTTTATCTATTCATTTATTTCTAATTATGGCAGAGTTGGTCCTCCATCGAGTTGGGCCAACAGTAACTGGATATTGTTGATCTGCATGCAAAAACTCTGTGTCTAATGGAGACTTTTGCACACCAAACACTGCATCAACTGACCTGGCGACCTCTGGTCTCTGTTTGACAGCGAGAAGGATCGGTTCGGTGTGGATGAGGATCGCCCAGCACGGGAAACAGGCCAGCAGCAGGATCAGGACGCCCCTCTGGAGAATCAAACCCACGCGCTTCAAGTTACCGCTCCCATACGTCTGCATGAAACAGGTAGACCATTAAAATATGGGTTAGAAAACACCGATCACACTACTAAGTCAAGGTGTCACCGAGCTTAGAAAGCAAACATGATACACTCTTAACCTGTTTTGAACTCAGCAGCTACCTGAGATATAAGGGTATCACACGCAGATGCCAAACCAGTGCCAATGGAAATACCAGAGACATTTACTACCTGCAATTGACAAAAGTCACCTTAGTTTTATTGCAAACCCGATCAATGCCTTGACTGTTATTATGCAACACATTCAGAGACATTAAATAAAGTTAATTCTCTCCTCACCGCAGCTGCAAGAGATACTCCTGCAAGTTCTGTTTTTCCCAAGTGGCCGCAAAACACCATGCTGATGATACTTACGAGGAATACCATCAACTGGGAAATGACCTGGATGAAAAACAAACAATGTCATCCCTCTTTCTCTCATTCAAAAAATTGTTCAAGGTAAAATCAAATTCATGCATTTAAGACAATGTTTTAATGAATGAATTAGGCTTGATCAGAATTAATAATGAATATTAATATTTCATTTTGGGCTGAAATCCTCAAGTTACGTGGGAATATATTTGTGCATAGACGTTCATGAGTAGTCTATTGTTTAAACATTTTGTTCTCATTTACATGAATAGTATTGTGTCTGAATGGGAGGGCACAATTCATAGTACTTTTTATCACAATTATTCAACAATATCTGGTATCTGTTGCATTTTCAGACACAGCAATTGCCAAATATAACAAAAATAAATGCCATTATTTTGAAATCACAAATTCAACAGCACAGCATAAGATGTGCTTACATTATCATTTCATCTACTCACTTTATCGATGTGATAAACTTAAATGTGCTTGTTGATGCAGCTCTCATCAACAGAATCAAAGAATCATTATCATCTTTAGGTGTTGTAGAAAAACTTTCAGGATGGATGAAACTTTTTGGAAGCTTTATCAGATCATTGGTGACTGTACAATTACAATTTATGCAAGCATAGTTTCAGAGTCTGACACTTAACTATCTGTTTGTGAAAAGTTTACCTTCTACATAAATTACATTTGGACTACGAAGTGCAAACTTGCCATGACAGCCTGCACAGTTCTATCTGATCTCACTTATTTCACAATGAATTTCTGCCAAATAATTTATGTTGCAACTCATTGACATTAAAGGTTACATTTGGTTGTTTTTTGTTTTATTTAGTGTTTCATATGCACTTGTTGAAGTGTTTGTGTAGTGGTATTATTTTGGTTTTGTAGTAAGGATCAGACTAAATGAATTACTTTTTACAAGATTTTTAGAATGAAAATAAATTAGATAAATCATTAACCATACATGGAAATATAGCAGTATGGGAAATACTATGAAAATAGTTCTTCTTGGTGATGAATGGATGAAGTATTGATATGTATATTAGTGCTCAGAGTGAATGAAAAAAAAAACATGGCCATCATATCATCACCTTGTGACTCAGAAGCCTCTGCTGAGGTCATCATTTAAATGAGCATTGCTGTGAAGCTCATAGAGGCAGAAGTAAACATCAGCTGACTTACAGTAATGCACCCGCGGCACATAGATGCATTTAGATCTGATCAGGGGTGTTTGACCGTATTAGTGTGTAGTTTTACTCACTAAAAGCCTCACAGTAATGTGTAATATCGATAGAAACCTTCTCAGCGAAGTGAAACACAAATTAACTTTGTATAATTGTCTGCCAACAATCTTCTAGTCTCTCATAAGACATGTTTTAATTGTATGATTTATGTCCCCTTTAAATCAGTCTGATGTCGATGTAAAATTCAATATTCTCAGTCAGAATTAAATACAAGATGAATGTAGGCTCTAAATGGAATTTATTGAGATGGTAACCAGATGTTTATATATATACATATATATATATATGTATAATTTTATCATTATATATATATTATTGCATGCACCAGTGGGTTGCTTTTTTTTAAAATTAAATACAGTGAGTGACATCTCTGATGGCTGCGAGTGTCCCAGCTGCAATCACAATAAAAGCTTGACTAAACATTCCAAATGAATTCATTGACTATGAATGCACGCAGAGCTTTTGCGATATGTCTGCGTAATTATGATGGTACATTTGGGTTCTGTGGGTTCGTTTCAACCCAGCTGTGTTTCAGATCCACCGGCCACAGGCTCCTTAAAACCATGGGATCATTGTTGATCTGATTACTTCCTCCAACTCAGTGTGTCAGTGGACAAGAAACATTTTGCTTGTATATGGACTTCAGGGTACTACAAGCGCAAAATATGCAATCCTCTGGGAAACCCATTGCAAGTACACAAAATATATGTAGTTGCTGAATTCAATAAATAATAATCAATAAAACCACCCAGCATCCACGCACGTCCATGTCCAAATACTGTATTTTGTGACTTGGAAGGTTTGTTGAGTTTAACCCAACATGAGTTGGACATGCGTGGATCACGTGATCATTGGCACACTGCTTCCTGTCATAGCAAAGAAATTATTAAAATATTTCAAACTGGAACATTTCGAACATGTCTCTTTCGAGATCCAGTAGAAAAGAGTCCACATTCTTACCACCGGTCCCGCTAGTTTGAGGAGTTGGATTGTCTCCTTCCGGTAGTGGAGCGGGATCAAAGCCCGCGTTTGCTTAAGGCAAGAACCGCAGGTGCGACCAGAGCGACCAGCGCAAGAGGCGGCTTCGTCGGTGAGCGGTGCCCCTCTCACCCCCGGAGGACACGGAGCCCCTCTCACCCCCGGAGGACACGGAGCCGGACCCTCCATTCTGACGCCCGCAGTCACTGCATGTGACGGACCATCCTCGGCTGCTGTCGCAGACAATGCAGAACAAAGCTACAAAGCTGACTGCCGGGTTGGGGGGGGGTTCGCAATTCAACACACCAATGTGATCTTTTTTAGGAAATTCTATTATTATAAATCTGGTGAGTTCGGCGAAAACGCTGTACAGTTCAAGCGTTAGGAGTAATGGACGGTCAACACCGATTTCCCCCCCACAGACTACGTCACTTGCGCTCCTGTAATCTGAGCGTTTGGCACATGGTAGAAGTGTGTCTCGAGCGATTTCTGACAGAAAGTCCAAGAAGCATTATTTTCCCCAGCAAAAGTTAAGTCACAGGCACAGATGATGAAAAGAAAATCGGGACATAGCTTTTAATGGTGCGATTGAGCATTACAAAGCAATAGCAGATCTATCATTCAGTCATTCACAGATGAAAATCCCTGATAATGCAATTCATGGCGTAACACAGCATGCTTCGTGAGCATAGATGGTATAATAATAATTAAAAGAGTTTCAAACATTTTTGAGGGAAATTTCCTCATCAAATTCATGGGGAAAATAATTTGATTCTTCTCTGCTGCAAACTGGGAATATCATATTGAAAACGGCATTATTTTGCAAAGAACAGAGACAAAACAGTAGAAGTTAACAAATGTGTTTCAACACAATTGTCACTATATGTGCACCTAGAAGCACTGGTATATTTTGTTCCCAGAACTGGTCTGGCAAAATTGACTCTGATCATAATTTCTCCAGTGAACATGCAAGTCCAGTGTGCATAAAACATTTTTATTTTAAGAAACATTCTAAGTGAAAATGCTGCAATATAACAGCCTATCCACAACAATAATCTTTAAATAAGTAAGTGTTTTTGATTTTGTGATGAATGTGTTGAGTTCAAGAAACTCCACCGAGAGGCTGGCACCCGGAAACTGAATCAGGTGGTTGAATTGTGTTCTCCAAAACAAAACAAAACAAAACAAAACAAAAACCCTCACATTATGCAGTCAGTATTTCTGCACTAGGGGCATCAATGCCCACATTCAATAATTTTTTTAAAGTATTAGTGGTTCTATGGGCAATAATAATAATGCACTTAGTGGCCGGGACAGTGCAGACCAAGTCAGCAAATGTTCCCTCCTGCTGAGTGTCACCACCGCTTAGGGTCAGGGTTTTGGGGATTGTATAGCATATTTAACATACTGTCAATTGAGGAAAAACCTCTAGTTGATAAAGTGGAGTTTCTTGATCTCATTGGACTGAGTATTTTAGTAGCTGATAGAAAAAATTAATGTAAGCATGGAAAAAGGTTGGTAGTTAACAGCCACAAAACCATGCACTCAAGGACTTTGTGTTTCAACTGGAGGTGGAGAAAACAAGTGCTGACAAACAAATGAGAGAAAAGCTAGTAGATGGATTATATTTCCATAAACCATACCAACCAAATGTGCAAAACTTACAACAAATGGAATGTGCAAAGGTCTGTACCTCACCCAATCCTTAACTGTTGTTTATATAAAGTCATATAATGCGCATACCTCAGCATTCTGCTACTAGATTTATAAATGGCAAACATAGCTCTAGGCTTGACATGTGTAAGCGGTTCACATAATTTGTCAGTCTCGTTTTTGGTTTTGTAAACAGTAACATTCAAATAACTGCTTTCTGAAAGCCTGGCAGATCTAAAGATATATGAACATCCATACACTTTTTTAATCAGAGGGAACCCAAAGACAAGTCACCTTTTGATGGTAAGTTTAGATGGGCAAAAGGCCTACATAGGAATGAATGAGTCAAAGACCGATTCATTGTGTGTGTGTGTGTGGTTCTGAGAAATATGGTGACCCTGAGGTGCAAAATCCAATGACATTGACACAAAACTCCAAATAAACAACAAAACCAAGACATTCCACATGTTTCCATCATGTCTAATGACACTGCACTTTGCACCAAAGGGTCAATGTAATAAAAGGCCCACTACAGTCACATACCAATATTTTGTATCATAGCTATACCTGTAAACATTTCCAAATTTCGTCCTTCTTTGTCTACATTCCGTGCTTACTCATAAAAACACTGCAGTAATATTCATCAAATAAATAGAAAAAAAAAAGATAAACATAATTGAGAATACATTCAAGTACATCAGTTCTTCTATACTGGAATGCAAGCAAGCTCTGCTTTTGCAGCTTGCACCATTCTACAGTCTGGTTGCTGGCTGACTGGTTTGTGGGCTACAGAGTGTGCATACAGTCAGTAACCACATGCACATCGCCAACTGACGCCCTGTTAACTGCATAAAAATACAAATCTGCTCAATGATGTTGAGAGTTTGTGATCATTTGAGCAATCATTGAGCTCAGTGACATTAGTGTGCTTCCCCAGTTACTTCACTTCATTACTGCCCCTGAACCAACTGTCGTAGGTCACAATGCCCAGATCTATAGCAGCTGTGGGCCCATAAGTGATCACACATATCTGAGGTTTTACCCTACAGCTGGCTTGATGGCCATGTTATAGTCTTAAGATGTTGTAGTCCACTCATAGTGCAGTGAGAGTGCGGAAGAGCTGAGTGAGGCAGAAGACAGAGGCAGTTAGTGCAGTGCACTGTTTGGCTAGAAGCTTGGTGCTCAGGTCCTGGCAGCTCCGCTTACTGTTGGCACGTTCTGCTGCCAGACAGAAGTCCCTGAATGACCGGGCTACATCCACCAGACCAGCGACTGCCTCTGCATTCCTCCGGTCACATCTATCACAACCAGAAAACCAAAGGCATATTCCCGCCAATTCTACCAGAGTCTGGAAACTCTCAGCCAAGGAGTAGAGCATTTCCTCGGGGCTCTGGCCAATCCCCACCACTTTTTGGCAACCTGTCATCAGGCGCCGTGCCTCTATTTGGAGGACCCGTTTGTTCTCTGTGAAGTGGGCAGGGCAGGTGTCCCTTGGGTGGCGACCTCCATGACCTGCTACAGAACGGTCAGTAGTGCTACTTTCAAGGATAGAAAGGAGCTGATCCACATCAACACGTAGCACTTGGAAACCTGTGGGGGGCTCTGGGTAGCGCTGCTGGCGTAGCCTACTAATGGTGTCCTTGTGCATCTGAGACAGGAAACAGTCTGAAGTGTCAGACAGTGGTGAGAGAAGAGGGCTGAGCTCAGAGGTAGAGGATGAAAAATGGATAGAGTGTGGAAAGGATGGAGAGTGATTGGAGGAGGGGGAGAGAAAGGAGGAAACAGGGGGCGCATTCATGAGAG
Organism: Mullus surmuletus; assembly: GCA_903171835.1. Classification (NCBI taxonomy): domain Eukaryota; kingdom Metazoa; phylum Chordata; class Actinopteri; order Syngnathiformes; family Mullidae; genus Mullus; species Mullus surmuletus. The sequence continues at coordinate 326,193 of CAESWR010000249.1, read as the reverse complement.
AAAGAACCGCTCCAGAAGTCTGAGTAACACCAGTGCTACGGCAAGAGAACTCGTAAACCGTAAGCTCCTCATCAAAGCTGCCCTCCCTACTGAAGCAGTTGGCATAGACCGGCGGGCAGCCACAAGCATCCAATGGCATCTGCATCCTCTCGACAGCTGACTCACATCCAGATGCCAGCAAAGAACTGCAGCCAAACTCAGGTTTCAAGGGTCGGGTAGTGTCTACCTCAGCTGTCTTTGTTTGGGATGTGTCCTCACAGGTGGGAAACATCCTGCAGCCAGAGGAAAGTGTGTCTGGACTGTCTGGATTGTGCTCGGTTGGTCCACAAAGACCCATTAAAGGCCTGTCACTACTGGTCCTTATCTTTTGAGACTTATTATGAAAAAGTAGTCCAGGCCCATTCAGATTTTGTGTAGTCACCACTATGGGAGATGAGATGGTGGATGATTGTTTGCTCAGTATATAACCTGGAATATCCCCATCTAGACTTGTGACTTTCATCCTTGATTCTGGAACATCTTTTATAGGGCCTGGAGTGTCAATGTTTTGGCCTGTAGAATCCCTTCTGAGACTGCTCATTATGGCAGCTGGAGGCTCCGTTATTGGTCCTGGTGTGTTTGTGTTCGACTCAATGTTAAGTCGCTTATTTTTGTTTCGGAGTTTGGGTTCAGTCTGAACAGGCAACAATGAGTTATCAAAGTCCACCAAAACCATGTCTGGTGTTTCCTGCAATTCTGATGTCGAATTCGAGAGCTCAGCTGAGGTTGTTTCTACAAAAAACTCCCCATCAACCTCTGAGCCTGTGACAGTTGTATCGGAATCATCTGAGTCTCCTGATTCCATAGTCATTCCCATTTCAAATTCTATTGTTTGTGTAACATCATGAACATCAGTTACTTTGATGGTGATGTCAGGGTCGGTCCTCGTTTTTTCCTCAGTGGGACTATGGGATACATTCCCTAACCCTGCTTGGTTGAGCGTTTCTTGGGAGCGTGATAAATAAAGGGGCAACTTTTGAATTTTACCCCTCAGTGTGGAGGCAGACAATCTGCCCAGGATGCTGGGAGAACATGTTTGTAAGAGGAAATGAGATGGAGAAGGAGGATCTTTGGAGAGATCAGGGATTGTGGCTGTGTTAGCCTTCACCAAGCTGGGGCTGACAAAGCCATCTTTATCCTCAGCATGTAGTGTGATATTGTGATATTCATTTGTTGGTTTATCTATGTTGTAGTTTGAGTATAAATCCTGTAAAACCTCAGTTTTTGGTCCAGCACCTGAATTAAATGTAGGAGATATAACACTTGTTGCAGCACCAAGCTTTGCTGTAATGGAGTTAATAGCAAGAGTATATTCAGAGCGCACAAAATTAATTTTAGAACAGGCAACTGTGTTTGCATCACTGGGTGGTGAAATACTTCTTCGCGACTCATCTTTAACTGTTGTGGCTGAGCTGGTGGGGCTGTTAAGCTTCATATCTGTAGTCCAATCATCTCTGTCTATTGCTTTCAAGTTTAGAGAATTTGCCATTTCATCATCAAAAACATTGTCTGAATTAGCGCTGTCAGTAACATCATCACTAGCAGTCAAGGCAGCACTAACAGCGATAGCTTCATCTTCAATAACACTGGTTGAAATTTCTAAATACAACTTGTTAGTGGGATTTTGTGTCCCGAGTCGTGTGTCCTCAGAATTGGATAAAGAAATTGTAACTGTGGTTCCCACGGTTTTGCCATTCTCGTCATTCTTTAATAAACGGTCACTTGGGTTGTTAGCAAGAACTGGTATTGGAGGTAGAAGAGATGAGGGTGGAAGGGGTGGTATTGAGTATGGTGGCTTTAACGGGTCACTTTCGAGCATATATCCTTTTGCACATGAGCTTTGCTCTCCTGCACTCAGAATGGCTCCAAGTAGGCCATTGCTGCCTTTTTTATTTAAACCTGTCATACATGTAGGCAGTACACTGGCTTCTGACTGTATCTCGCTGGTATGTAGTGGTTGTTCTGAACCTGCAGCACTCTGTTCTTGGGAATTCTCATCCTTTCCCTCTTTCTCTGTGATCTCTGGCAAAAACATTTGAGTAGTGAATGGCCCATTTCCCGACAGTGATGTTGGTTCCTCCTTCTCACCCTCAGATTTGTCCTCACTTATCTCCTCCTGTACCTCTCCTTCCTCCTTTCCATCACCTCTGCGATCAGCACTCTCCTTTCCATCTGGATCCACCCGGCATCGGACAACAGTGATAGTGGGAGATGCAGCCTTAATAAGGTCTGTGACTGATTTGGATTCCATTGCATCAGGTTCCATCTCCATTTCTTGCTTCCTAGTTCTTGATGGAGCCATAGGGTCTCTTGTTTGTTCATGGGAAAGAAAACCACTGGAAGAGCCTGGTCCATGGGGGTGAGATTTGGATAGGATCGGTTTTAATTCAAGCTGTGTTGGTTCACCTTCAGAGTGAGTTAGAGAGGAGACAGTGGGACTGGGATTCTGTGTTTGCGCCGAAGGCTCAGGGTCAGTAGTCAGCACATGTGCATCACTGGTTTCATCCAAAATGTTTTTATGAACCCTCCTGGAAATGACATCCCGCTGATATTGTGCCTCAGGGTCTGGATATGACACCCTAGAGGTGTAATTAGTCTCCATGAATGAACGTCGCTTTCGGGATCGTTTTCTGAATTGGAAGAGTGTTTCTCTGCATCCTCCCTGCTCATCTCCTCTTTTTCTGTCTTCTTCCAGTTTTACATCTTCGACACAAACTCTGATGTCATCAAGGCTGACTGTGCTTAGAAAGTCCAGTTTCATCTCTGTGCAAATATCTGCAGGATAATATAAAAATAAAAAGGTGAAGTTAGGATTTAAAGGCATTGTTTTATATGTAACAATTGGACAATCAAACCATCTAAGACCTAGTTGGCTCAGACACCAATGGAAAACTGTGCCAGTTTACACCCAAAATCATATACAGTACAGACCAAAAGTTTGGACACACCTTCTCATTCAAAGAGTTTTCTTTATTTTCATGACTATGA
>CAESWR010000249.1:310799-321859 GCA_903171835.1 Mullus surmuletus | reverse complement strand
AATAAAGAAAACTCTTTGAATGAGAGGGTGTGTCCAAACTTTTGGTCTGTACTGTATATATAATATATTATAATGATGATAATAATGATATTATGCTGTTGACACATAAATGAGTGCTACCACTTCTCACACAGAGAACCAGAGCTGATTTGTTGTTCATTGTGAGCCTAGACCACCACTTAATGGGATTGGAGTGAAGCAACATCATGGCTGCATACATTTCTTTTGTTGCAGATCATCACTAAACAGATGTGTTAAAGAAGAAGTGAACAGATGTTCAGTTTCTGTTCTTCTCAGGATTGTGACTCGACTGACTTCCAATCAAATTTAAATAAATGGCTGTGAAGAACTCACAATAAATAGTGCTATATATTTTGTCAGGTGTGTACAGTCCAGAGATTATTTGTTTAAACATTAAATGTTTATGTTAAAAGTGAACCCTTTTTTAAACTTTAATTTTGTAATTTATATATCTGCTACTGACACTGCTAAATGCTTTCTCATTACACCCTGAAGTGTTTTTTGACTGACAATTACGGCATTGGCCAACATTGCAATGCTTTTGGAGAGTAAGAATTTGCACCACTAGATGGCAGTAAAATGGTAACATTATCAGTTTGAATCTTAAAGAGATAGTTCAGATTTTTTTTTACATGAGGTAGTATGAGATCCTCATCGTCAGTGTGGTTCATCAGCAGTGACTTTTCCCTCACTGCGTCCTGTGAGCGGAGTTCCGGGCCCGTTTTGATGTTGCAGAGAGTAGTTCCGTCTAGTCACTGGGTTCACAGAGAAAAAATCATTTTGCTCCAAAAAACTATGCGTTCAAAAGAGTAATTCATTTGCATCAAAAAATCTTAGCAGTGAAAAACTCATGAACAAAGGGAAAACAGTGCTGGGTGATGCAAGTCTATCACTGCGGGAACCTTTCCATCAGCTTGAGGAAGGAGGCAGCAGCAGACCGCTGCGACGCGAGAGGAGACACGTTGCAGCGGTCTCTTTCCGAGCACGTAAATGCCGTGAAACAGCTGATAATGTGCATGCAGGGAAAATAATGCGAGGTCAGACTTTTACGGTAAAGAATGCGTGATGCAAATGGTATTTCCTTTGAACGTATGTTGTTTTTTGGAGCAAAATACTTTATATCAGTGAACCCAGCAACTGGACGGGACGACTTTCGGCAACACTGAAAATGGCCCATAACTTTGCTCACGGGACACAGTGGAGGAAAAGTCACTGCTGATGAACCACACTGATGGTGAGGATGTCATACAACTTAATGTCAACAAATCTGAACTATCCCTTTAACGGGAACATTTCATAATCATATTTAATCAGAAAACCCAAACAATAGAGACCGAGTCACCTCTAGGTACAGCCCCTGAGGTTGGGTCTTCAGGTGAGGTGAAGCGATCTCTGGCATCAAAGAATTCCTCATCAGAGCTGCTATCTCCAAAGCCAGGTGGTGGCTGGAGAATGGGAATCAGGTCCAGATCTTCAGTATTAGACTCATCTCCTTCCATCTCCTTTCCTTCTCCTCCGTCATTATCATTCAGATGGGGGATAAGGCTGCGAGCACTGTCTGGAGTGATGTTTGAACAGAGCTTGTAGTAGCAGCGTGCATCACTTTGGTCAAAGTTAAACACAAAATCCATGTGGGAGGATGGGGAAGACAAACTGCCCTCCCTACTTGCATTTCCTTCTTCACCTGCTCTTCTCATGGCCTCCTCCATTTCCTTCAACACCTTCTTTCTTCTTCTCTTCAGTTCTTCCTCTTCATCTTCGTCATCCTCACTGGCTTCTGGAGGGCTTGGAAGGAAGTCCACAAGGCGTGAAAGTTCAGCAAAACACATAGAGCTGCCTTCAGAGCAAGGGTTGCCCAAGCATTTTTTGACATGCTCAATGTCCATAGAAGTGCAGTCTGGTACAAAGACTGGAGGATCAGCTCCATCCCCTGACCTCCTGCAGCTCCCTCCTGCAACATCATCAGTTGTGAGGTGATTCAAGGGATGTGAGTGAGCAGGTGGGGGAGCAAGAAGGTGTGCCTGAGGGTGTCTATTGGCACATGGATACAGATGGAGGGCCGAGTGAATATGAGAATGAGTTTCTGCAGGGTCTGCAGGGTGGATGGACGAAGAGAAACATGAAATTAAGTCATCTTCCTCAAGAGCATCTAGAGAGTCACTAGATGGGCTAGTGATGACACGAGAGTCAGTATGACATGAATCTGATGTTTCTGACACCGATGGCTGATCCTCCACTACTCCTGCCTCTTCTCCACCACTCATCTTGAATTTAGAAACCTCTTTTTGTGTCCTAGGTTTAACCAGTTGATCACTGGAGTCACTATTAGTGACCTTGATCTGTATTTGTCCTTCATTCTGCCCCTCCACTGTCTTCTCTACATGCTGTGCTTGTACATATTTGCACTCTTTAGTCTTTCCTGGGCGATGTATTCCTTTTTCTGTGCCAGCATCCTTTTCTTCCTTGTCTGTCCGTAGAATGTTGACATTTTCGGTGACAGTTTTGTATTTCCTTCTGTCTCTGTCTTTTCTTTTTCTCCCCTCAGGGTCTGACGATGATCTGTTTCGTGGACAGGGCTTCTCATCATGAGACGCTCGAGAGGCCAGTGGTTCCATGTCCAAGTCTGAGGAGTTGTCTGAGTCACTGCCACACCGTGACACATAACCTTGATAAAGATACATATATATATATATATATGACAATATATCACCAATTCAATGTGATCATTTTATGTGTGTGTATGATACTATTCTCTGTACCTTCTTCAGCAGATATTCTGTGTTTCTTGGAGTCACCTATCCAGGGAAAGATGTTAAGATTGGGGTCAACAAACACTCTGCAGTACCCTGCTATTAGGCAGGACATATCCTTGGCTGCTACCGACTCCAGGAGTAATGTAATAGGCTTAGTATGGGAGAGAAAAAAGAAAATTAGATTAGATTAGCCAAGAAAAGACTTTCACACAGCTATAATCGTTCAAACAACGTTATATATTATTGTTCAATTTTAAGCTAAAAAAGCTTTAAAAAAGCAGGACACATAAAGACAACAATAAGAGGTCCAGGAGATAACTTTGATTTGATTAATAATGGAAAACAATGCAAAATAAATTAAATTGAATGCCAATTTGATTTTTTCCAGGGTTCTAAGAGGCTAAATTCCTTGTGCATAATTGCATAAGGATCAAAGTGAAAACACAAACAAGCAAACATAGCACACAATTAAAAAAGTCTATTTAGTGTGTAAGAAATTTTAGTAATGCATGTAAAAAGAAAAACATTGTACCAAGAGGTGAACGAATAATGCTGATTGGTACATAAGATAATTTGTCCTACCTTTGTAGTGGTGGTTGTAATGCTAATTTAGTAATCTAACATTAGAACTTTAGATTAGGTGTCTACCTTTGCTTTTACTGGTGCATATGATGTAAAACATCCACATACATGTATTCATCTGAGATGATCTTACCTTGATGTCCTGCAGGTATATTTTGACAAGGCTGACCTTGTCAGATTCAGGAAGCAGCTCGATGCGTGTGATACTGGTGAACTCTGTTAGGGTGGATAGAATGCTTAGTTTGTGGTTGATCACCTGACTCACACCATATCGTGCCCCCACCAATAATGTCACCATAGACTCCCTGTCCTGGAGCTGTAGGTAAGGAGAGAGGAAAGCATGGTTGCGCACCATTGAGATTGCAAAGGAAACCTCACAGAGAAAGAAAACCTGGTCAAGCACATTCCATCCAAAAGATTAATATTAGTCTTAAATAATCACCATCATTGTGGCACTGAAGGATTTCCCTCCAAATGACTTGAGATCACTGAGCTCTTCCAGGTAGTTTATTCGTGCCTGATCCACCGAAAGACCCTTCTGTTTGGGATCATGCTGTGATTGGCTTCTCTTCATATGATAGCCGATGGCCTTCCGCAGATCTTTCTCTCTCATGTTCCTCAACAATGTAGATGACACAAAGTTTTCTATACCCCAAGTCTTTCTGAAGCAAACACAGAAATGCAAATACAATGTTTGATTTAGAGCCTATTTGGTTCTGCTATATCTATGTAAATTCTATAGACAGTGCACAGAAAATTCCACAGGACAAAAAAGTTGTTTACAGTATTGTTAGAAACAACTATTGTGACTTTAGTTGATATATGTATCTAATATTCTTACAATAGTAATAACACCAAAAATAATACATATTCAGATTTTACTTAATAAATATAGATATTGACAGCACACTTCTGGCTTATAAATCACATATCATCCACATCTAATGTGGGAAATGTGGCATTAAAATTTATGTCTCACGTGATGATCTTCAGATTGGTCTTTGGTGACATCCCACAGCTTGCCATCCTCTCCTGAATGTGGAGTGCAGCAAGTCGTAGGGCTGAGTTACACCTCATCTCGACTGCAAAACGTTCCTGTAATACATCATTCACCGCCTAAAACACAGATGCACACAAAAAGATGACTGTGACAAGATGTCAAGTTGTTGAGGTTGAATTTGTATCTCAACTCATTACAAAGATGAATTATGATATTTTTATCATCTTAAACTGCCTGAAGAATATACACCAAACAGCAACCAGATAGAGAGCTATCTGTCACATGATTGATTTCAACAGTTCAACAGTTTTGACCTGTGAATTTATTTAATCAGGATAAAATGTACCACATGTCAAATATATGTGGTACATCAGTCCCTGGTCTTCATCCCAGCAGCATTTAGCTACTTGGCTTCCCTCTTCAGCCAGAGCCACCCAGTGCCTCTCTCTGTGGCATCAACAGTCAATTTGATGACTGTCTTCTTAGCCAGGCCCAAGCTTTGTTAGAGTCGGTTGGATGGATCATTGGCATGCTCATTGTTGTCTCTGTCATTACTAGAGCCCCCTGTAGCATTCTCTATGTCAGGTTCACTGTCTTCATCACTAGACACAGTATCGGGGGGAAATCTACAACATTGTCCATGTCATATTCTACTACATTATGTTCTGTCTGACTTTCTTCGTTGTCATCGGACTTGTCAATGTAGTGATCTTTGGCCTTACGTAGTCTACAGTGATGCACCCGAACATAGGTGCCTCCATGTCTAACAAATATTACCACGCCGTCTTGTCCAATTACCACCCAAGGTTCTTTCCATTCATTGCAGTCCATTCTTTTGTGGTACACTTTCGGTCAATGGTGCCCACCGCCAACCCCCCCCCCCCCCCAGATCCACAGAAATCTCCAAAGCTGTATCTCTAGCTCTTCCCGACAACGATAGAGCGACAGCCAACGCTTGTTTCTTCTTCTCCAGATCACAAGTTTCCACATTTCAACATCATTTTTCCAGCTCTCATAGGACTTCTTTTCTTCAAACGCAGGTGGGACTCAGTAGTTAAGGTTGTGAGCCATCCTCTGCTACCATTGATAACTCAATGACGACAACCTTCTTTATTGTATCAATATAATTTACTGAGTATAACTTCGGGCAAAATAACAATCCTGTGGCCACCGCCATTCACGTAAAAAAAACGCTCCAAAACAAACCCCCGCATCCCGCCATAGTCCCTGGGTATTACCTTAACCACTAACAGAGTGGCTGCACCGTAAGTGCCATAATATTTTGCTATGTAAATACAGAACATTTACACATATTTTTGGTTCTGTTGGCTTTATTGTTTTTATGTTTTGCATCAGACAACAACCTTGCAGCAAATTCTTTCACTCACAACACCACTTCACTACTGACAACTGATCGCCACACTCCACATTTAGTTTTTTGTTGCAGATTCAGTTAGTTGTTGATTATGTTAATAAATTGAATATTTCATTGGTTACTTTTCAAAAAACGTGTGCTTCCTCTCTTTTGATATTGCCCATGAGTCAGGTCGTGTCAGAGATCATCCATGAAAGCCCTGATTGGAGGTTGTATTGAGCCAGACTTCTTCTTTGGGCCTCTGCATTCCATCTCTGCTAGGGCGAAAAGGGTGACAGAGATGGTGCAGCCTGTTATGACTCGCTCAGGTGCCAGCTGAATGACTCAGACCTTGATGAGACTCTCAGCCTGAAGTAATGGTAGTAGTCCAAGATAAGGTTGCAGATGTTACTGGACACATGGTGTTTCTATAGGGTGATCTCAACTAAGCCATGCAGTATGGACCCATAGGTGTTGGGCAGGTCCAACCAAAGGACAGCCAGATCTCCTCTGTTCTGTCGAGCTTCGCAGATAAGCTGGGTGACAGTGCATGTATGTTCCAAGCAGCCGGGTACTCCAGGGATGCTACCTTTCTGTACTGCTGTGTCCATGTAATCGTTCTCTGTAAGCCGCAGACACAAGATGCTAAAGAACACCTTGACCTCTATCCTGAGAAGTGACTGATGAGTGACTACACTGATTAGCGACCCTCCATCTTCGCCAGATCACTGTCAAGATGTTCCAGAGGCGCTGGAATAGTAGTAGAAGATATATGGCACAAAGCTGGGCCCCGGAGCTGAGGCTGTCCTTGCTCCTTTGACTACCTCCTGGACCTCCTTAAGGCTGGGCTCTCTAATGTCAAATTCAACCTTGGGGGATGGTGGTTTGACAAGAGTCCTCTGGGGGCCAAGGGGCTGGTCTCTTAGTGGGTCACTCAGGGTGTTCTTGTGGAACTGGTCTACCTCCTCTGGAGAGCATGAAAGTTGGCCACTGTGATTATCACCTAGCAGCTTTTTGAGAAAGCCAAAGGGGTTGGACAGGAAAGCTGTTCGTGTCATGGCTCTCGCCTTTCTCCTTCTCCTGTGCCCTTCTGCTCTACTTAAGAGTCATTAGCTTCTTGTGCAAGATGTTCCATAGTTCAGCAAGAGGTTCTTTCTCATCCTCCTTTGCACTCGTGTTGGCATTTTAGTGCTTGAAGCTCATTCCACAGCTGTTGTATCTCAGCAGCTCTACAGTTCTAAGTGTAGGGGGCTTGGGGTTTCCCTTTCTCCACATAGCCAAATAACACAACCGCATAGCTTGTGATAATTGTTGTCATGCTGTGTAGCCGGCCAGGTATCTTGCAGACATCCTCTTCAAACTGTTGGCACTCAATAGGCCTGCTTGCTGGAGGCAATGATCTTCCGTTTTCGTGATGTGAGGTGATTCCTGGCCGGGCTCCTCCTGCGTCTCATCAGGGCTGGTGCCTGTGCGCTGCTCCACAAAATGTTCGATCTGATTACTAGTTTCAAAAGAAAATGATCTGACCCCTCTGACAAAAACATTCAAGTGTCCATAAATAAGCCAAATTAAGAATTAAACAACGCACACAAACAAAAAAAATTATACTTTATCTATCATTGAAACCATGAGTCCTGTGGCTATGAGCCTAATTGTATACTAATCATCATAACATTTACATGCATGCACCCCAAAATGTAGCTGTTACGTCATTGGATTGTATTCAACAATTCCACAAATTTCCCAATGATTTCATCAGCAGTTTTTGATTTTTGACCAATGCAGGCAAATCAAAAATAACCATTTTAGTTACCAAGTAACAACAGAGATACAAAAACAAGCTTTCAAAAATACCTGTAGGTAAAGGTACTCAAAGGCAGTGGGATCCTCCTGCAGCAGAGTGTGGTGATTTTTAGGAATAAAACAAACACGGAACAAACATCTGTAGTCATGGGCCTCTTTCTTCTGAACCACCTGGACACACCAAAAGCAAAATTAATTGTTTGTAATCATTGAGGCATCCTCGCTTCTTTAAAGGTGTCCTTATTGGATTAGGTTAGGTTTAGGTTCAAGAAGGTCATAAGAGAGTTGCAGCCAACTCTGACTGGTATGGACTATGGTCTATCAAACAATATATGTAATACCAAAATAGTTGATTGAACAAGTGTGTGTGTGTGTGTGTGTGTGTGTGTGTGTGTGTGTGTGTGTGTATGTGTATGTGTGTGGGTGGGTTGAAGGGGGTGTACCTTTTGTATCCTCTCCTCATCATGTAGCAGCAATAGTTTTGTGACACTATGCTGCTGCTCCAACACAAGTGAGAAATGTTCAATTTGGCTGAGAGAAAGCTTTTCCTTCAGTGTCATCACAATGTCCTGTTATACAAAGGAAACAATATCTTGAAAGACAATATTTTTTCGCAACAAAAAGCATTCTGTTGGTGCTAAGATTTGGAGAGCTCAATGAAGCAAGGAAAAGTGTTAGTTTTAAATCTGGGAGACAGATACGTCTAATGGAATTAGAGATTCAAATCAGCTGAAGCTGAATTTAGAGTCAATTCAATTTAGTTTCAGTTATGTGATCATGTTTAAATAAAGTGCTTCCTGTAGGCTTAAGTCTATATCCCATTAATTCACGGTCATAGAATTGACTCAGGGCTCCTTCACCTCAGGTTATGAATCAGAAAAGTAACCCTAGGAATGTATCAATTTCATATGCACATCATGAAAGTTAACTCAGGAACCCGGAGAAAATAAATCGTATTCTTGAAGTTTGCTGTATGACTACGGTACCTTGACTGTGGTGTTGGGTTCAAATTTAAAGGCCTTGGTTTGCCCATTCTCCAAATAGACTTTCAGAACATTAGGCAGGAATAGCAGCGAGTTGCCCTGGAAACCATAGACGAGGTTGGGGGTCAAGGGGCATGTCAGATAAAAAAATGCTCACATCATAAAGCTTGTCATAACATCATTTATGGTGGGATTTCATTTAGTAAATATATGTGAATGTGTGTTTTGATACAAAAAGTGATTTATCTGGGTGCTTTAGATTATCTGGCAACATCAATCTGCTTTCTCTGTGTGAATGGAAATGGTACTCAAGCCTTGGTAGTCCTCCTCATCAGCTAATTTTACATCCGCTAGTAGGATAGGAACTCTGACTACCCAGAGACTTTCATGCAAAAAACTGCTGATAATGTGGAATAACCCCGACTACTCATAATGCATTACTTCACTTCACAGTCAACGGGTGTAACAGCACTTGCATGATGAATCACAGAACAATTGACAAATGTCACATAGACACTGATAATATAGATTTTAAAGCCCAATGCTAAAAAACATGTTCACAGTCACCTGAGAGTGTCCATTAACTTCCACCTCTTCTGCAAAGTGAACTTTTACAGGGTTGGACTTGAGCTTGGCCCTCTTTTCTGGTGTGATGAACGATGACTTCGGGCCCTGTGAGAAATAGAAATCAATAAAAAGGTCAGGAGTTTGCCAGACTGTAACCTGTGGTTTGTATTTATAATTTCAACAGACCAAAGAATGGTACATGACAGGCAAGTATGCAGGCTGTGAGGTTTGCTTTGTATTTTATTCAATCAAACACACAGTAGTTTTATCACACACATCACATACTCCTTATTATACTGATCCCACTCTCACATCACTGACTGATTATAATATATATTACAATTGTTAAAAATGAGATGCAAAACTCTTTTCAACGACTATGACAAAGATGTACTTTCCTGTGGAATGTAAACAATTCATTGGAGCTAAGTAATGATTTATTGGAGTATAAAGTTGCATTATCAGCAGACCCACTGATGAAATTTATTGAAGAGCAGCCATTTATTTACTGATCTACCATTTATTTACTGAGCCTGCACATGCACACACATACAGTAAATATACTATATGACCTGTTGTAACCGATGTCAGAGATGTAATGGTGGGACCTTGAAGCAATGTAGCTATTCCCATTGATATTTGAACCCAGATCTCACTAACATGATGATTTATGAGCTTTTTGACAACTGACAAAAACACATCACTAAACAGTGAACATCCAGAGTATTTAACCATGTGTGCACTTCATCTACAAGCCTATGTTTGCTTTATGTATTGCTTTATTTAGGATATGCAGTGGTTAGACTTACCAGCATTGTTCTAAGGACAGTCATTGTTAATGTATCTTGACACTCCCTGAAAGAAAATCAATAACTTCATGTTTATAGAGATGTGCACATATTTCATATATAAACATGTTGTTGTGTTTGTACTAATACTCATGCATGTGTTTGTTCATAAAAATAGTAGCCAGTGTAGACCTGATTATTTCAGCAGCTTGCTCGGGGGTCAGGTCATCGACAGCGACATTATTGATCTTCACAAGCTGGTCGCCAGGGACGAGCCGACCATCTGCGGGACCACCTGGACACACAAAATGTCCCTGTGTTGCTATGCCTGAGGGCATTTAATTGGTCTGCATTTGTAGTGACACTGAGGCTATGGACTGGCTGTGTATTGTATTCTCGTGATCTTCTTTCATCTCACGTTAGTGCATAATTTTTCACACACCTTTGGAAACGCAGCCGACCATCCAGTCATTGTGCTTACAGAATACTTAGCGGTGACATGACAAGCAATACCTTATTTTCAATATGTAACTAATGCATTGACCATGAATGTGGCACGAAGGGCAATAGTAGCGGACAAATAGTAATAGACAATTTGTAAAAAATGTTGTCAAATTGTCTTTGATACACTTTGATATGGGCAACAGCAGAACCGTCGGTCCTAGGCTGAGCGATGGCTCAGATGGGTAGACATAAGTTTTACTGCTCATTAACTAAATGTATTGAAATGAAATGCAGAACTAGAAAAAATATTGCAACCTTTCAGGAGCTCAATTTAAATGGGTACAAGATCAGTAAAAGTGAAGTCCTTCTGAATAACAATAATTTGCCAAAACACTTTTCAAACATAAACTTGTGCTTAATCTCCAAATTCAGTGCATACCCACAGGGCTGGAAGATTTATTTTTCTTCGGATATCTCCCAGATATCACCTTTCTTCTTTCTTTCTGCAGCATAATCTTCAGATACACCTCCAAAACCTTTATTTCACTCTATTATAATCTATTTCTTGATATTGCATCCAAAGCAAGAATGGGCAGATGCAAGTGATGTTGATGGTTCTAAAAATACTTTTGAATAAAGGATTCATATTTCAGTGTCACACGCAGAAAGTGCCAGAGAGACAGTGAGAGAACATGAGTGAAGGCTTAGCCTGGTCACTCGAGGCATAAGATACACTGTGTGTGTGTGTATGGGGGGGGGGGGGGG
>CAESWR010000249.1:293500-310794 GCA_903171835.1 Mullus surmuletus | reverse complement strand
GGGGGGGGGGGGGGTTGTATGTGTGGCAGACAGAGCAGACAGAGCAGACAGAGCAGACTTGCACTGGGCAGTGGGAAGCAATTATAATCCTCGACTGGACTACACCTGAAGGGGAGCTTTGAGGCTATGCAGCTCAGAGTAAAAACAGTCTTATAAAATACTAGGACCTATATAATATAGAGCATTGATGTCATATATATGATCAAATTATGTTATTTTCTATTACAAAACTTGTTGTCATTTAATTTTTCTTTCCTCTTGAATGTATACAGTATTAAGTATATTTGCAGTTCATTTTTGCTCAGTTGGTGTGTATGTATTTAACAGTACTTTCATTTATCCTTGCTTGGTCATGCTGTTGAGTCATGTTTTTTGCCACTGTTGTTATTATCCCAATGAGATGCATACATATTCTGACAATTATACAATAGGGATTTAAGTATGTTCAACCCCTCTAACACTGACCTGTTCATAAGGAGTGAATCTGGTAAATCAAAATGTTGTTATGAGTCCCGAGAGGGACGTAGCTCTTCACTCATACACACATAGGCATGTGCATGCATTTAACTACACAACAAAATGTCTGTATACATTTGTTAATGTAACTCTGTGTGCATGTATGCCGAATGAGAATTTTGGCCTTTGCTTTGTGCACTGGCCAGCAGCCTGCAGCAATCTGGCACGGCTCCACCATTTACTGAGGACACTGACTCTAAACTCTAGATAGAACAATGAAAATGAAACAGAGACTGTTCCCTTTAATAGGAACATTAGATGTTGAAGTGTAAACATATGCAAATAAATTAGTTACCATGAATGATAATAAAAGTGATGGGAGGGTGTATTAACATATAATACATATTCTATAAAATCTAGTTCTTTAAGATAGGGATTGGGTTGTTTTTGATAAGAATCATGAGATGAATGCAAAGAGGAAGGGTTTCAGTGTAGATGTCCTGGCACTCACTGAAGTTTCCTTTATGATTTTTGCTGGATCTGACATTTCCATGCTGTAAAGTGTATTTAAATGTGAATGCCGGTTGTAGGATGTCTATACAGGATCACAGCTGTAGTTCTATCAACAAATCAAAACTTGACCAATCAAATTTTGAACATAAAGAGTGTTCCCATTTCATCTTGCCCTTGCATTGTGTTCTGTCACTTTTTTTTTGTTGGTCATAATACTGTGGACTGGTAAGGAAGGGAGACCACCTGCTCTCTTAGAATACCCTTCCACAACTTGAGAGGGAGAGGCTTTTTCAAGTGAGACTGCTGCTGCTAGACAGCAGCAACTGACAAAACTGAGTAAAACATGCAGAAATTGGCAAAGGTATCTAAATCCTGGCACATGGTCTCTGTGAGGAACCTGAGCTAAAATGAGATGATATGAAATGAAAAATAACAACCACACATAATTGGTTTCAGAGAAAAAAAATAATCCAATAAATAATTAACTAATGCTCAGGATCCGATGGTTATTTAGAGCAGATCAATTAACACAGTTAATAAGCACAGCTAATGATGACAATTATAATGATGACATAGATATACAGGAAATGACGACTAATTAGATTTCTCAAATCAAGTCATACCTGGGATCAATTCCTTTACCACAATGGGTGTCTGTGAGGACAATGTGAGGCCATGAGATTTGAGGCTGGGGTCCCGCAGGATCTGAACATTGAAGCGGAATGGGTAATTTCTCGGATCGGAGCAACCAGCCTCCCCCTTTCCATCTGCAACTCGGTCTCTAAACAAGGTATGAGTGGAAAGAAGGACGAACTGATTAATAAATAATAAAAGTGCATGCAATTCTAATCTGAGGATTAAATTGGATCTTGTGATTAATAACTAATAGACTGCATCTTCACACCTCTTCCACATGATTAATAGGATAATTCAAATTGCCACTAATGTGTGAAAAGTGAGGATAGACTAGAACAGTGATTCCCAACCTGTGGGCCAGGTATTGCAAGTGAGCCGCCAAATCATTTCCAAATAGTATGAGTTTTGTGTGTGTGTGTGTGTGTGTGTGTGTGGGGAGGGTGAAATTTAATTACGTTTAATTAATTACAACAAAAATAACGTGTGTAATAAACAAAAGAACCTAACATGTTAAAAAAATGAGACGCTGTTAATCGCAGTTTGCACTCCAGTCAACACAAACAGTTTGTCAGTGTCCGATTTTATGGTCTACCGATCACACTGAGGCACAAGAGCTATGAGGCTAACAACAACACGTCAATGGCGGCTGTTCTGATGTTCATGTGTTGCTGATCGCGGCTTCCTGAGTAGTTTCAGAACTTCCACAGTTGCCAAATATCCTGCGGAGCCTCCGCGGGGGGTCTCCAACTCGCTGTGACCTCACTCAACATAGAGGTATAGTCAAGCACACCCCTGCACGGAAGCCATGCCAATCTATGTATGTGTCGCAGGGTGCGTGTGTGTGTGTGTGTATACAACTCTTAAAAAGATTGGGATGGGGCATTATTAATAGTTGAATTGATTTATTGCGTGTTTAAAGGCATGGTTGACGATTGGAGAGTTTGCTAATTATTATGAACCTCGTTTATATGGCGGTCATGGTACTATAGTGCGATCTCCATAAAGTGAAGAGAACATTCACCTTAGCAGCTGCAAGGCAGCAAAAACATTGACCAATGGGAGCCATCCGTCTCTGACAGCGCCTATTGGTCAATTTCCTCTCCATCCATTCCCCGTGCTCTAATTGACACACCCCTCTCTCCTGGTTCCGACTCACCCCCGCCCCCATTCCCCAACTACTCCCCGGGGCTCTGAGCGGCTCATGAGAAGCGTAGCAGCACAGCTACAGGAGCTTCTGTGATGGAGAAGAAAGACAGCAACAGCAAAAAGCGGCTTCTGTTTGCCTTTTATTGTGGCAGATGTTACATAAATAACTCTGCAATAAATATTAGTCTCTGCAATGTCAGCACAGTAGCTGTCCAGGCAGCTGCAGACAGTGGTCGTTTGCAGAGATGACGTTTACTGCCGGTAGTAGTCACTAGCAGAGGTGGCTAGTGCCGAGCTAGCACCGTGGGAGGTGCAGCCTTCCAGGCAGCTGCAGCCTCCTGATGGGGGCTGGTAGCCACCACCTGGCCCGCCTGCCAGCGACCACCATTTGCAGCTGCACGACCGCTACCTCCGCCGGCGTTCACCAGCCATCTCGCTAGCTCGGCGCTAGCCACCTCTGTTAGTGACTACTACTGGCAGTAAGCGACATGATGAATCCCATTTGAGGTTAGCGCAGGATCTTCTGCCGGCCAGCTTCTTGCTCTGCCAGAGGGGACATGTCGTGAGGCTCCAAGGAGAGAGCGAAACAAGCACAGGGGGAGGCATCGTGGAGCACAGAGGGGAGGGTTGTGTGTGTGGGGGGTGGGATGCTTT
The DNA here is from genome assembly GCA_903171835.1 of Mullus surmuletus. Classification (NCBI taxonomy): domain Eukaryota; kingdom Metazoa; phylum Chordata; class Actinopteri; order Syngnathiformes; family Mullidae; genus Mullus; species Mullus surmuletus. Next base: position 307,389 of record CAESWR010000249.1, on the reverse strand, counting down.
TTTCAAATCTGCATCAATGGCTCAATTTGATTCAACTCCTTCTCAAATTGTCAACCATACCTTTAACTTTGCTGTTTTCGGTTTTCTTTCTTATTAATTTGCACAGGAACAAACCCTTTAAAAATACTTTTACGTGGTTCTGGACGGACGCGCTACTGTTCACCTGCTCATCTCTCTTTTTAAAGTTATTGGCGGCCAGCACCAACCTTCACTGGGATCTTGATCGCTAGAATTGGGACTTCTGCCTCCTATTTTATGGACAAAGACAACCTTGGGACACACCTTTTTTATAATTGATTTTAAATGTTTGTAATAAAAGCATAATTTACAAACAAACACCTCCGCTAGTTTGTTGCATGGTGTTGCCCCCAACAGAGCATTCATTTTTAGTGCCCCGGTCATCTCCACACAGTGATTGTCCTTGTAAAATGATGCCTCTTGTGGCAAATACTGCTATGTGATTAAAATGCAATTAATTGATTCATTAATTGCAAAATCTTTAATTAGATTTTCTAATTCATTAGAATGATTTTTTAATCGCGTCCCACCCCTATGAAAATAAAAATATACAAAGTGATGTTTTAAATGTTGATACTAAATGTTTAATTTAAAAGTCTATTAGAAATGTTCAAATAATCTTTTCATTGTTTTAAAAGTAAGTATTCTTCAGTTCAGTCCTTTCATGTTCAGTTTTCAATTTAAAAGTGCTCTCAGAACGCATTATATGGCCTCCGTATTTGTGGATTTGGAAGTGGACCGCGAGTATTTTTGAGACTTAAAAGTGGGCCCTGGGTCGGAAAGGGTTGGGAACCACTGGACTAGAGCTTGTCCTGCAATGAAAAATCTGATCATAAAGATACACAGAGTATTACCTGCTTAACAGAGTATTACCTGCTTAAAGAGTGAGACCTGCTGCCCAAGTCTCGAGACCGTCTCAGCCATCGTCCAACAACTTGCTCAACCCTGCTCGTCCGACGGGATGGGGAACGACTCCTTTCCTGCACCTCCATTTACCTGATCAAAGGAGTCATGGATGTGAAGTAAGTGGTTCAAATGCTCAAGATACTGTATCTTCTGATACAGAAATGCGAATTTGTCAAAGGACTGAATTCAAATGGAAATGGAAATAAATCATTAGAAAGCAGTACAGAAAATGACCCCATCAAATACAACTTTTCAGTGTTTTCCAAGATTTTGAGAAAATCTAAAATATGATAATGTGTTCAATGTAATTTTCATGTGGTAGTTCAAATTAGTATTCCATTGCATCGAAAATACCACAACAAATTAATCACATCAATGCGAAGAATGACAAAATGCAATGCTTAGACAACATATCACACCAACATAAAGTGCGAGCACAGAGGGAGAGGAGTGGGAATTCTGTATGAGACATGGGCTTTGGCCAATTATGACATCACTTGTGGCTTCATGCTGTCTAACAGGCTCTTAGCCAGAGTTATGAGCCAATTGCTTCCATATTTCATTGAAACCTCTATAAACATCAATATCAGTACTCCCTAGTTTCCTATTACAGCAGTGTCCCCCTTAAACGGGTCCTTGCTCTGTTTGATTTGGAGGACGTCGTCATTGTAAAAGGCTGTTGACAGGAGGACATAGCGGGTGGGGCTGAATGTAATAGACGTAGGTCACCTCTGGTGTTTGTGGGGTTCACTCAAGCTAATGCATTAGCCAGTAGTTGGGAGTTAATGGCTCCTTGTGGAACCCTGCAGTAGTTTAGGTAATGCCATATCATCTTGCCCCTACGCACTTACATCATACGCTCACACATAAACACACTCTCATCGAGGATCTGCAGGCATGATTTCCATTAAATTGGTTGATGCATTCTAAAAAAGATGGAGTTGCAGTTTTATTTACACTATATCACACTACTGTATATCACATGGACTCTAATGTTCATGCAGGTCCACATTATATGCAGTTTATGACCTGAGCTCTTGAGTAGGATGATCAGGATAAATAATGGTATGGAAGGATCATTAATAAAATATCAATATCTTGACCAATTTTCCAACATTGAGGCATTGTCATGCCCCCAGCACTTCTCTGGTGTTTTATAATGCATGACAAGAACAAAAATGTTGATTTCCATCAACATATAGATTTTTCCAAAAACAGTACATTTTTGTGTCTGAACCTAATCAGATGTTGATACATGTTGCTACAATGGAAACAATTCATCCACAGCTGTTCAACATACATCTTCTGATGCACACTCTTGGACACATCATCAGTGCTGTTTCCTGGCTTCATTGGGTGTTTCGGGTCTTGCAACTGGACCAGGATTGATCAAGCCCCGGCCTGTGTCCAAGTGGCTTTCGGCCCCCACTTATCCCCCCTCTTCAGCCAGAGCCATCTGGGTGCCTTCTCTGCTGCCTCTATGTTGGACTGAATGGCCCTCCTCCTACTTAGCCCTGTGATGCCTAAGGTTCTGTAGGCCTTGCTAAGGGAATGGCCGGCAAATCCTAAACAGCCCACCTCCACTGGCATACACCTCATCCTCCACCCATTTCTGCGGCAGTCTTCCACCAGCTCCTGATATTTCGCCATCTTCCTCTGTTGAGCCTCTTCTATCCTCTGGGCACGGTCAGTTCGAGAAAGAGCAGTTGTCGTGTGGCGCCTGAGATCAAGATGATGTCCGGTCTCAAAAGACTGGGTAGTGTAGGATGGAATTCTCAGCTGCTGCTCCACCTCAGCTGACATCGCTCAGACTCATGCTTTTGAGAGCAGGTCTCCCTGGTGGATCTTGAGTCCTACCTCTCGAGCAGAGGGGACAGGCTGGCGTCTCAATCTTGCCCCACGTGAAAAGGTTGGGGAGAACATCATAAACCCCCTAGATAAGAAACTTGATCCTTTGGGGATTCCACTTTCACATGTCCCCCCAGGTGACATTGCGCTCTATCACCTGCTCCCACCTCATCCAGGCGCCCTGATGCCGCATCGGCACAGCACTGGCTAGTTGCTCTTCCTCCACCGCAAAGCGCACCTCTTCCTGGACAAGCTTGTGCCTCTCGTTTCTGCTGATGTTGTTCAGTCGGGTCGATGGAAAACTTCCGAGCCCCGCCCTGCCACTTGCCACAATTCCAAGAAGGGCCTTGTGTTGCAGGCAGGCTTCTGCCTGTTGCACTGCCTCTCCTGCCTTCCACTTACCCCCTGTCTTCACAACAATCCCTGCCCCGTACACTTTGTTGTCTCTTAACCCTGTGTATTGGAGATGCTCTTGAGCTCGAGTTATGATGAACTCCTCCCTGTCAGGGCTGGGAGGGAGCCGAGGTAGGGTCCGAGGTAGGCCCAGTCACCTGCGGAGATAGCTGCTCACCTGGAGTCCCTCCACTAATGTCATTGGGTACCTCATATATGAGCAAGGGCCAGAGGATTCTTGGGAGGATTCCATGCTGTTAACCCATGCTTAAAACGCCCAGGGAGACCAGGCCTGTCCTTCAAACTGCAGCTTAAAACAAGGCTCTTCACTCGTTTTTCAGTCACAAATGGGATCTGATCTTTTCCAAGCCTGAATCGGAATTTGTCTTTGATCTTTCCTTTCTTAAGGACCAGGGAGCGGGATTTGGCAGGTTTGAAGCTCATGCGTGCCCAGCCCATGAGCTTCTCCAAACCCTGGAGGATCCACCTTGTCTCGTGCCTGTCTTGCTGAGCAAGCCACAGCACCATGGCTCTGCTGACTTGACGAGCATGTTTATTGCCAACGCGAACAGGTTCATGGAAATGGTGCAGCCGGTGATTATCCCTAATTCCAGTTGGTGCCAATCAGATGTTGTCCAGCCAGAAAAGACCCTCAGGCTGAATTTAATGTAATAATTCAAGATTAGGTGCTTCACCTTCTGGGGAACGTGGTGCTTGTGGAGTGCCACTTTGACCAGCTGGTGTGGAATTGAGCCATAGGCATTGGTGAGATCAAGCCACAGAACAGCCAGGTCCCCTCTTCCCTCTCTAATAAGCTAGTCTAGCACGCCCGTGTGTTCTAGGCAGCCTGGGCCTCCTGGTATTCCACTCTTCTGAACAGAGGTGTCTATATAGTGGTTGCTCAGCAGGACGTTGCTGAGTCTCTTGGCCACAACGCTGAAGAAGATCTTACTCTCTACACTAAGCACAGAGATGATCCGAAACTGATTGACCTTCTCAGATCTCTCCTCTTTAGGAATGAATACCCCTTCTGTGTAGCACCAACTGTCGGCGATCTTCCCCATTCTCCAGATCACCTTCAAGGCCCTCATAAGCCAGTGGAGAAGCTTTGGGCAGTTCTTATACACCTTATGAGGCACTCCAATTGGGCCTGGTGCTGAGGTAGCTCTTGCCCTCCTCACCACTTCCTTCACTTCCCTCAGGCAGAGTTCCTTAAGGTTGAGGTCTGATGCCAGCTCTGGTGGAGTTATGAGAGCCTTTGGTGGTTGGTCTCTCCTACTGTCATCGTATGTGTTCTTGAGGTGGCTGTCGATGGTTTCTTTTGAGCAGCTCAGGCGCCCACTCCTCTTCTGACCTAGGAGTTCCTTGGTCAGCTTGAAAGGGTTGGCCAGAAATGCAGTTCTCCTCCTTGCGCCCTGCGCAAGTCCTATGCAAACAAGAGTCATTCCAAATGAGACCATGATGTTTGTGACACACATAAATGGGACTTGACCATGCCTCTTCCACGGAAAAGTTCTGCATGTATGGCCCACCTGCCCTGTATATAGATTCATGATGTACTCTCAAAAGAATATATAGCAGACATTTGACATTGGAGATTTGACTGATAGCAGACAGATGGCATACAAATACCAGTGCAAACATATATGCAGCCCCCCCACAGATTTCCAGATGATCACTCAAATTTAAGACTAGCCCTCTGTAACATTTTGTAATAACTACACAGGGATCGACATCTAGGGCAACTTTCAGGATGGTAACATCTGTGGATCTGAGATATAAAGAACTACCTTTGTTTTGTTTGCACCCCCCAAAAACAAGGCTTTTAAAAAGAAAATAAGCACAGAGCAGCACTCAGCTCTTCTCTCTCCTATCCTCTCTCTCTCTATCCTCCCAGCCTGTCTGAGTCAGACAAAGACTAGTCATTAGCGGTTACCTAATACCCCCTCATATCATCTAAGCCTGGGTCTACAACATCTTGACCCGGAAATTGATACTCTAATCGTGAGTGTTTATGTAGAATCAACTCCCTGAATGAAAGCTGTAGAGTTGTCAATGGACACAGCAATGGTAGTGGTAATCAACGGACCAGTCGTTCATAAAGTTAAAGTATATACAGTCACAGTACATTTTAAGTACAAATAATGAATGAGGGTAAGAATAAATGGAGATGCATGAATTAATGAATTTACAAATTAATGGATGAGTGTAAACTCAATGGTTTGGTGAATGAATGAATGGATGGATGGACGGATGGACGGACGGACAGACGTATGTGGGGATGGGTGATTGGGTGGATGTGTGGATGGGCAGATTAGTGAATGATCTCATAATCTGTTCCTCCGCTGCAGGAAGGAATTTACCCCAGATGCTGACAATGGACATTAGCACCCATTAGAGGAAACAAGAGAGAGGAGAACAAGAGAGGAGCTGGGTAGCTTCAGAAAGAAATGGAGAGAAGTGTCGACAGTGAGTGAGGAAGAGTACAATATGCGTATGAAAGAGAATGGAAAAAAGATACCAAAGAGAAAAAAAATGTGAAAAAACTTGAAAGAGGAGGAGGGCTTTGTGATGAAAGTGTTGAGTGACACAACCAGACAGCAATGTCTCTTGGGGGATCTTGCGTCATAAGCACATTATCCATCCATCTGTCTGTGAATTCCCCTCTCCTGCCTCTCTGTTTTCCTTTTCATCCCATCAGCCCCTCACCTCACTCTCTGCCATATCACCCTCTTCCTGTTTGTTTGGCTCTCCCTTCTCATGTTACAGAGAAACATTGCTGAAATGTACTTAAGCCTGTTTGGGTCCAAATGCATCCAATATTCCAGTAGTCCATTCTGTGTGGTGGCCAATAAAGTCCCTGAAGATTGAAATTGTGGCTTTCCCAAGGAGCTAGTATACTTTTTCTTAGAGGTGTACAATGACAGGCAGCACAGTCAACTGTGCGTGTATTCAAAATGAGGATGGATATGCAGCCAATCCCTTGTAAACTGAAAAAATATTTTATATTTTTAATATTTAATTTAATAATAATTTCTTCCTCAATGGTTTTGATTGACTATACTAATGATGTAGAGTAGAAGCTCAACCACTCTAGGGAAAAGTGTTCGGACCACATGGCATGGCAATGAGACCTTTTTGTTGCCACAATGTTCCAGGTAAGAGATCAAGAGAGGAAATGTTTGCAGATGTTTTGGTAAGGTGCAACATTAGAGACTGCTGGGAATATTACATCACACTTCAGCATCAATCAAATGTGAAGACACATTCCTCTTACGTTCTATGAATATCGTTGTGGGCATCAAGGGCTGACTTGCAGTCACTATTGAATTCATAATGTTAGATGGAAATTTAGACTGCGGAGGTCATGCAGATAATTGATAAGTTCATCGAGAAAATTGCTGTTAATTTGCTGTTGCATCATTAGTGCCACAACAAGATGTAATACAATTAGTAACACAAACCATTGCCTGGTAAACAGTATTATTCATATGCATACAATGGACTACTCCATCATACATATCTCTCAATGAAAAGTGGTGGTGATAACAATATGACATGACCAGTTCGGACCAGGGGCAGCACGGGCATCAATAATAACCTGGGCGACAGCTTTACATGCAAAGTCAATGTACAGGCGCGACGTGGCGTGACCTGCTCTCCTGCGACGTGACCTGGGCGACCTGGGCGATGCGACCTGCGACGGTCGCCCAAGTTGCGTTGCAGGTCACAAAATTTGAAATATTTGAACTTCTCAGGCGACGCGGCGGATGGCTCTGCCGCGACAGACAATCAACATTGACTTTATCGGCTTCACTGGGCGCTTGCTGATCACTGCTGTGCCCGTACCGGGGGTTTATGATACTGTGGAGCCATTTTACCAAGCTGATTAGCGTTTAGCACTAGCACTGGTGTGAACACGGCTTTAGTGTGTGGATTTCGGTGCAAAGTACCCGGAACCCGGAACTCATCATTAAACAACCATTTCGTTTAGAGATGATGTCTGGGTGGTTCTTATAATTCTTCACAACCAATAATAATTGTCAATAAAAATGCTTTTCACTCCACTGGTGGGGGGAACATTCTGTGGTGTTGTTCTCTGGGGTTGGGGCAGGAAACAAAAGATTCTAAATACACATACACAAGATAACAAATGGGGCTGCAGAAATGATTATAGGTGATTATTCATCCCTACCTATTAGGGATGCACAAATCCACTATTTTTACTTCTGATACCGATATCTGAGGTTTAGTATCAGCAGATGCTGATCCGATAGCGATAAAGAAAAACAGCGCTGAATTACCTAACAAACTATGTTGCATTGTGTGGAAAACATTGAGATTCTTTTCTGCAAGGCAACATCAGATTTGACTTAGATATTTCTTTCCTAATTTTTTTGAAACAAATAAACAGATACAAAAATACTAAGTTTATTTATTCAATAACTAGTCTGTGCACCAGTACAGCAATCTTAAATAAACCAAGAGCTTCACAAGCTTGGTCAAACATGTAAAAAATCCAAAATCCAACTGGCTGAATAAAGCAATGGTCTCCGATGTAAGTGCGTGGGGGAGGGGCAATCAAATCCGTAGCGTTGTGTCAGTGACAACCTGTGGCGCAACCGCCAAAAGTAAATAAATGCATGGCAAACAATGTGGTGGATCCGACACATAAACAACTGCGCCGAAAGTCTTTTTTTTCCCTCCGGCCGTCCTTTCCCTTGCTCTATTTTGAAAACAAACGCGCCTCCGCAGCGCATTGCTCGTGCATGATGTCACTCACAGCGCACAGCATATTACACTAAATAAACCTGCCCCTATGAATCGGGCCCATTGTCACCGATACCCAATCTAGAATCTTCTTCAATATCGGCACCGATACCTATACCAATATCGGATCAGTGCATCCCTACTACCTACACACTAACAGTTAATCTTGTCCATCCATTTATTCATACCCTATGCCATCCATCTCCTGTATATGCCTTTGCATTATACAGCAATACATTCAGTGTATTAGTATCAGGGATGGTAATCCTTGGGACGAACAGCCTCCCTGATCTGAATTTTGGTGTTTTGTAATTTGACTTCTGTGCAATCATAGACTTTGGTGGCTTTGGGCGTTGAACACTTGACACTTCTCCAACACTGCATTGGAGTCTCCCTTAGAGACAGGATAAGACGCCAGGTTTGTTAATGCCCTTACCTTAACTAAACACCCGGGTGCAGCTGTCCAGAACAGCTCCCGGTTCACGCAGCCAACCCGTCTTCTGTCTCCTTTGTCATTTTATGTCACCGTTTGAAGAGGCGCAATGCATTGTGGGGCAGAATGAGTACGTCAAGCAAGCCCCACTGCATACTCGAGTAGTATGCGGTTTCGAACACAGCCTTGGTGCACCGGGTGTGAGGGGGTGTATCTTTTTATTGGCAAAGAAGGGGGGATGTATCGTGGGTGTGACCACAGCTGACTTCAATCATGGCCAATCAAACCAGTTCCTCTCGTCCCCCTTTAAATGCATTTAAATCACGTGTCTTGGTAAATACTCCTTTGACCAGGGTGCAATGGATGGGGAAAGAGTGAAGGGGGGGTGACAACCTCTGCAACAACGTACACGTAAACATGTTTAATTCCTCCACTTCTGCCTTTGATTGACATCAGATGCATTGGACAAGAATCGAGTTGATAAATGAATGTATTCAGTGATTCAGAAGGTTTGATGACGGCTGTTCACTCATGATGTTGGACACACACCAAAGAAGTGCAACTTTCTGACACCAAACTGACTCGACAAGAGGTGCATCTTCATCGACACTTCTGGCGTCACACCCATCTTGGTGCATGCCAGTTTATTAGGCATTTCTTCGCAACCCAACCCTGAATAACTGGTAAATGATGATGAACATTAATGCCAGCACATTATGCTTTTGATTCCCTTTTAATCACTTTGAATATCTTTGAAAAGGCAGACAAAATGTTGCAAAAAGCCCGTAGATAGGATAATGACTACATCATCAATGACTACCTGATGCCTTTCAGTACTGATTCTGCCTGCACTGTGATAATATATGTAGGTCTTGTAGTGGATGCTACTTAATGTAAGGGAGAGTGGCAGGGCTACATTTTCGTACCATGCGAGTGTAGTCTAAGAGCAAATCCTTGTGTAACTTAACTTTGAATGAGCGCAAGCTATGGAAGTAGATTTGGTAGATGGGCTTGCGCCAAGATGGGTAATGGTGCATTCGAAGGAGTGTGGATAAACATGTGTTTACTGCAGTGTCATTTTCGTGTCAGAAAGTTAAGACACAATCGTTCTGGCTCTAGCCATATCTCATATCTACTCTGTAATTGACAATGCTGAAAAACAGACTATCTATGTGTTTGGCTAAATCATCCACATTCAACCAGCATTTCTAGTTTAAAAAGGAGATAATTGTAAAATGACCTTCTCTGTGGACTTTTAAAAACACTGTTTTCCCATGTGTGGGTTAGGAAGACAGTCTTCGGTTGCCATGTCATGTGTGTGTACAGTGTTCTTTTGCGCGTGACATAAGATTTTGCCTGGCTAGCTCTTCTGTTTACATCTGACTGTTGTATTCTATTGTACTGTTGTATGACAGTGAGAAACAATTGCTCCTCACTGTCATTCCATAAATATTTGTATTTCATGTTAATCAAAGAGTAGAGGTGTTTTTGTGTATGTCATTGCAGCTTTTGTCTCACATTTTTTTAGGTGCCCAACAGTGCCAGCCCACCTACAAAGTCTATGTAATTAAGCTGTCTGTGTCTGTATCTACACCACCTCATTAATATGCATTATTTTCTGATTAGGATTATTTTCTTTTCTTTAAATATATTAGTTTGATAGGAAAGTAATATGGTTTATATCACTCCACCACAATCTCACTCAATCCAAGGATACAGTCAATGATTTTGACTCTAATAGCACATAAGACATAGCTTGCAAATGTCAGACTGTAACCTTATCCATCCATCCAAAGTCCTTGTGCTTTCTCTGAATATTGGATTTTTTGCTTGACAAATGCCTCTTCAAAGCAAAAACTATTGTCTTGACTTAAAAGACTATATGCCAAAGAGAATTAGATTAATATAAACATATTTCTTAAAGGATTAAGTACATTGTACAGTGAAACAAGCATAATACACAACTTGATCCACAACATGCACACAAACACACGCGCACAGCTCAAGCAAATGGGATTAGAGAGTGTGTCTGCAGGCTGTGACAGAGAGTGTGCGTCACTCCCGCTGAGCCAGATTAGGCTGAGCTTCACCTCTACTTTACAGGTCTGTTGAGGGCAGGAGACTATCTTAAACTATGTGACAGACAGCATCTACTGTACTTTACTGTCGGTTCACTACACAATTCACTCCAAGTCCACTTTCAAAGTAAATCACTTTCAGATTTCAGACACAGACAGATACGCACACACGCACACACGCACGCACACACAGACACACACACACACACACACACGTACACACCTGCTCGCTGCCCTGCGTATCAGGGCTCCATGAAGGTGCCAGTTACAGTTCTGTTTTGCCGTCTCTTCGTCCATTATTTTGCCTAATCGGACCAGGCTGACACCTCTTCATCTCCTAGTGATAGATACATAAAAATGGAAAATTTCAGCATATTGTGTAGGTGAATTTGTTGTTGATGAAGACAGACATGAGGGATAGATGGTTGGATTACCAGGCAAATCGCTACATAAATAGATGAAACAGCAGAGGAGTGAGAGAGGATGTAGTGGAAAAGGACAAGCACAGACAGATTCTTTCCCACAGAGGTTGATAGAAACACACAGATTACGTCAGAGAGAGAGGTCTGAGCTGAGGTATGAGGCAGGAAATGAAGGAGAGAATAAAAGGGGGATGACAGCAAAGGGAGGATAGAGATAGACAGAGATGCAGACAAGGCGAAAAAGACAGCAGAGCTTCATCACAGCAGGATGGGCCTGCAAGGGTTGCTTGTGCTGTTTGTCGAGTCCCACTTGCCCCAGCTCTGCTCCAAACACCATCCATATTTAATGAGGCCCTTACAAAGCCCTGGGAAAAGAGATGCTTCGAACACTTCTCTCCCCCCCTCCTCCCACCTCTGCCTTCCCCCGCCACTCAAATTCTCACACCTTCCTACTTTTCTCTTTCAGTCCTCTCAAACTCCTTTCTGTTGTCTTCTCTGAATATATCTCTATTTGTCCTATATGTCCATATTCTTTACAGATCTTTTCCCTCAGATTCTCAGGGCTCCTCCCAAAGTGCAACCGGATGTTAAGCAAGAACTAGATAGATAATCACAAAGCTCAGCACGTGGCTGCCACAGGAGTCTTGCTTAATTTTGGCCTATTGCATTTCAAAGAGGGAGACTTCTCCATCATCTGTAAAAAAAATTAATTAATAAATTAAATTAAAAAAATAATACAGAGCCATACTCGGGCAGCTGTGTTCTGTCACCCATTAAGTAACTGCATGCACGCATTCTCTCTTTCTGTCTGGAACCCACTTGCATTTCAGAACAAATCGACGCACATGCTCTATGTCACAGTGTGCCTGTGTGTCTATCTGCAACAATGTTGATTTTATGAGTACGTATGTTTTTATTATGTGAGAGAGTGGTTGGAGTTTGTGTATGCGTGTGTGCGTTAGTCAAAGTGCTGCATCCATCAATAATGTATCTAGATAATGCAGCCGCTTCACTCTACCAACAACTAACAGGCGTACCAGTGCAGGGGAAGACAGAGAATGAGGAGGAAAAGAGGGTGGGAGGAAGGGCGAAAGAGAGAGATACCACGAGGTTGCAAAGAGAGGGAAGATGGGGAAGAGGAAAGAGTGATACAAAAAGGCAGTGGGATGGTAAATGGTGGAAGAAAAAAAACATGAATCACAAATTGGTATTCAATAATGACAGCATTGATAGATTTTTTGGAGTGTTTCAGGTGAATGGGCTTTATGCAAAAGCCTAATTCACCAGAGGTCTGTAATTGACATCCAAAGAAAACTACAGGATGTTATATTATCTGTGTTATCTATTTTGCATCATAAATAGGGCAATAACTTACACCAGGCGGTGGTACATGAGATCGTTGTGCTTCCTGAGCTTTCATTGCCATGCAAAGTTTGGGTTGAGGTTAAGAAGATGTTGGTTTCCTCTAATTAAGGGATTAGGCATTTTATAATTAGTGCCCGGTCTCATCGAGCAAAGGTCTGGCTTTAATTAAGAAAGACACATTTATCTCTTATCTTCATTCTATTTTTTTTTTAGAAAATGTGATAAACAAAATATATAATTTATATTCTGTGATCTCACTTCCATGAGTGAGACAACACCTGATAACCAAAACATAGGCATTGATGATTTGTCATTAAATTATTACTATTTTTCTAAATGTTTCTATTAACAGATAGAGGTTTCTCTGTTCAGTAACATAATCAACTCACTGGTTTGAGCATGTACTGGACATATTTATGACAGAACAGTTTTGACTGTAGTCATACATGCCCTGAGGAAAGCATTATGTCAAAATGCGTCAGTAGTTTTGTATTAAACTCAGTGTAAATGAATTACATTAGAAGTGACTACATGAGATGGTGCTTTGTGTGTCATTTTCCTTTTCTGACTTTGTTCTGGAATAAAAACATAGTTGAGTCATTTGGCTGCTTTGACAATATACCTTGCTCAAACTAAGCCTGTCAAGAACAGAAAGACATTTTCTGGTAGTGCATAAAACCCAGTTGCTGTCGTTGATGTTGCATCACGTTCACATTACTGTCAGACAGCATTGTGACTGTCAGATTTGTCACAGTTTTGATATTGTCTGAAAATTTTCAGAGAAGGAAGATTCTTCTCAAGCAACATTTCAATCATTGTTACCTGCTGTTTCACAGAAATGTTTTGTGCTGTACACGCTTATGGGAAACTTATTCAGTCAAGTACCTTTGCCTTGTATTCACAGACATAAAATAAATAAATAAATAAATCAATGAATAAAAGTGAAAAAATACACTGGAAGTACTGAGCCTCGAGCAGAAGACAAAAAGTTGATTCCATGAGACACATTACAACAAACAACTTTGTTAAAAACATGTATAACTGCTCTTATAAGAGCAGGGTTACATCCATGTTGCAGCAGAGATAGCCACACGCTCATAGGCCAGATATCAAAATCTACATCTGAGGTCAAAGATGTACAATGATTCTGCAGATCTGTGTCAGTTTCTTTATCTCTCTCCAAGAGAATCCGACAGATAGCCCCCAATGGCCTTGCAGACTAAAAGTGATTAGAGAACCATTTCTGCTGTTGTTGGAAAACTTTAAAAAGGAGTTTTGAATTCAAGCCAATCTGTCTGAAAGTGTTTCTGTGGCAATGAGGACATGAGGATTGACCTACAACCTTTCAGACCTGATCAGAGCTCCCTCCTCCCTCTCTCTAAACGTTATTATTTATCACCCTTGTCCTGTGACATGTCAGTGATAGCTGAGGTTTCTCAATATAGGGTCAGTTTTTGTTCAGGACTTCTCTTGCTTTTTATTTTTGCAACACCCTCACATCCTGTATTGATTGATTGGGAAAGCTCTTGAAAGGGATATAGCTTATTTAATATTCAGTAATCAAAACACTCAGCAATCAACACCCTGAGTTTGAATGAATATGAAGACTGTTGTTAAGGTTCTTCTGAACTTGAGAATTCATAGACTAGATAGATA
>CAESWR010000249.1:237108-291667 GCA_903171835.1 Mullus surmuletus | reverse complement strand
CCCCACCCTCCCTCTCTCTCTCTCTCTCTCTCTCTCTCACTGACACATATAATGCATAATATATCAGAGTAGTGGGGCGTTTCAGTCTGAATATAGAGAAACATCGTGATGTCAGCACACCTGCTTCTCTCGGTGTGCCCCTTAACAGTGCTGTTCGATTTTCTCATTTCTAGTCCAGGCAATATAGCTCATTTTGGACCAAAAAATAGAACGAATTGTAATCAGTGTTTTCACCATACATAATTTCTATGAGGTGTTCAGAACAACATACTAAAAGTTCTAAGAAATCCTAGTTGAAGAAATGTGTTTAATTCTAATCAATCAAAGCTCTGTGCCACTAAGGCCAGACTACGATACACCCCAATGGGGCTATTTCAGTTGCCTGATTGATCAGATGGCTATGAGCAGAACTAAGAACTAGGTAAAGGCACAGAGAGGCACAGAGAAGGAGCAGAGGATCCTTAAAAAAACTCTCCCCTGTTGTTGCTACCTTGTCATGGTGGGGAGGCTTGTGTGCCTCCATGATCCTTAGGGCTATACCGGGAGGTTCAACCAAGCCAGGCAGGTTTCAAGTTAGAGGCCAGTCCAAAAGCAACAATGCCATGAACCATTGGCAGTAATATGGTTGGGTGAAGATTTTAGGGAAATATGCATAGTCTGTCGTAAAACGCTATCTTGCCTGGACTATTCAGTGACAATAGATAGCTAGATAGATAGATAGGTAGACTATCACATATATTGTTCACTGCCACTTGATCTGAGTGCCCTGCCAGCTCTATGCAAAACTTCAGTTCTTTGTTTCTTTTTTTCCCCTTTTTCACCACAGGGTGATTCATGCAAACATAAAATCAAGTGTGTCAGATATAATAAATAGCAAATGTGCCATATGTAAGCAACTCAATATGTACTGTGTTTTTTTGTAATTTTACAGGTCCATGGAAAACCACAGAAAAACAAATATGAATTTAGACATTGACAGAGATTTTACAAATTGTACAAACTCCGTACCTTCAGGCTTGCTTTTGCCTCACATTTGAACTTCTACACTTCTACCAGGGTGGACTTATTTATGATTCTTCTCAGTTCATGGTGTTATGAGGATTCAAAGGCTTATTTTATGTCTTGAATACGGCTGGTGGGACCTGGAACCAATGTGATGGTTAAAAACAATTATGTAAATTAGCGTCAGAAAATGAAGGGAAGTTGTTTTACTATACTGTAACTATTACAATTTTGTTGTATGATAACCTCTAAAGAACATCAATACGTACAAAGTGTAGAGGAAATTGAGAACATAGAATCACAGCATTTGACCAATTGTCCTCATTGCATTATTAAAGGTAAAAGAAAGATAAAAGATAAAAAAGATAACTTGACATAATGGAGTATGTGTTGGTTTCACTGTGTACAAATGACAGTGATGCTGCCATCTACAGTGCATTTTGTGCAGTGTACTTCGTGGAAAGAGGAAGATGGAGGCACTGCTGTAATTTCTGCTACAGTATGCCGAGATTACAGTGAAACCATATGCAAGTGTTAAATAGACAAAAAACGACTCTGCTCCTTATGATTATTGATTGATGATTGTAGAACCACCAACACATATCACGTTAAAAAAATGTGATAACTACAAAAAAGAACAGAAATATACATATCTATATAATATAGTATAGTATAAGATAATATAATATTATAGATAGATAGCTAGATAGATAGATAGATATTTTACATTGATCTGCTTTACTTAAACTCAATACCATTATCACTGTAAATGTAGATTTCAAATTTGAAATATAAAAACGTTACATTTTGAGACTAAGAAGAAGCAGATTATTATCTACGTAATTCTTTTTCAACAACTTTGCATTGATTGCTTTCGAGTATTTTGTTAATACTGCTCACCCATTGAAAATGGAATGATTAGATGAAAACTATACTATGAATTGATTTAGGTTCTTGGAACCATATCAAGTCAATTCCGTTGAAGCCAAAACTAGTTTGTTGTTTAGATATATGACCACAAGATGTCAGTGTTACATAACTATACCATTGCTTCAGCTTTCTTTTTCACCCCTCCATCGTTTTCATAGTCTACACACACATACCAACAGATACGTGCATGCACCTTAGCACCCCCCCCCCTCCCCCCCCACATGCCCGCTCTATCTTTATTAATATCATAACCACAGCCTGCTTCCAGTCACTGCTCAAGCCCCTTTATCCTCTCCAAGAATCCCACATGCCATGCATGTCTGCTCTAATTTAACAGAGTTTAGAAGAGGAAACCCTTTTGTTGGTCTCGCTTCGACCCCCCTGTTATGTGGTGGGTTTGATCTCTGTCCTTGGCCGTCAGCTGGTGGACAGAACTGTTTTGGGGTGCGAGGGGATTTTTTGGCCTGTTGATTGCACCGAGTCATAAAATTTGGCTCCACTTTTTTTCTAAATTGCAATACAGTCTGCAATCAGAGTTGAGGAGTTGTGTAGAGCTAAAAAGACGGGCAATTTGGGATTGTATTCAGACGAGGGAAATTAAACCAACAAAATAACACCTCTAATCTCAATCTCAATCATATAGAAAGAAAAAATTGAACAAGCCAGTAGAAGAAATATATTTCTCATCTTGACCGAATGGTCCAAAGTTTCAAAGAAAAGTCCAACAAACTGTTCTATTGACTACAGAACTGAGAGTATACACATTCTCGCAGCTTCCTTTCCCTTCCTTTTCCTCTCTATATGGAGATGAAAAGATCTTTCATGTTGTTTCCTCTTGTTGCATTATTTATTGCAGTGTGGCGCTTTATTAGCTGGTTTCATCTCAGATTTCACAGGCTGTTTTTGGGGAAGCCTTTGAAATGTCTTTCTGACTCCAAACAATCCTTTTCCCACTTTTTCTCACTTGCTCCAGTCGCCTCCTCTCTTATGATAACCCCCCCCCACCCCCGCTTTTCAAAGTGAATTGAGCTACCCCGTGAAGCCAAAATCCATCCCATTCTATCCTAAGGAAGAGAGATGTTTTTGTTTCGTGGCTGACATGAAAGGAGAACAGAGGATTTTCTTTGTCATTAGCCTTATTAGCATCATTAGTGCCGTATGGATGAACTTCAAATGATTGGCTTGGAGTTATTTGTGTTACCACAAAAGTACCATGCGTACTATTTCATGTTCGGTGTTGGAGACTGTTGCATTGCAAATGTAATGGGTGCATTTTCAACAAACTGATATTTTGCAGATTTAACCACTAGATGGTGGAGCTACTCATAATTCAACATGAGACTGAAAAAGGAGATGTAAGTGGATGTACTGGAAGACTAGTTAGAGCAGATGTCTTTCAATTCATCACCTGTCAGTAAGATATTAGTGGGTCAATAATAAATCGATTTTTCTCAGAAAAAGCTGAAAGGAGGGCTTTTATCTGCTTGTCATGTGTTATAAAACTGTATGCCTGTCAAACATCCCTTTACATATCCTTTTTTTTAATTGATTACTACACTGCATCCTTTATTAATTTTGCCACAAATCTCTAGTTTTCATGTATGATTGTCACATATTGAAAAATGTGAGACCAAAGAACTTGCCCTTTTCATTGCAACTGAATACTGACAAGCACGCCATAGATAAAATAGTCAGTTTGAGCTTTCAACAGATTTAGCCCCCAGTTTCAACAACTGTTTAAAAACAACTGTCTTCTCCCTTAGGGGAGACCCTGGCTGGTTGTCTCACTTTTTACTCTGGCGTGAATTTCTCACAATCAATACATCTCAAAATTGTCATTCCTACATTAGATGAAAGCTTGAAGTATTGGCTTGAACTGGACATGCGTTTAATGCTTATAACTGATTCTATAATAAATGTATTAACCGTCAAAGACACATCACAGGGTTGGTTGTCACACGATTTGGGGTTGGTTTGGCCCTAAAGTTTTGAATGGGGTTTTGGCAGAAAAAAAAGATTTTTAAAAAGTATGTGTAATTTTTTTGTTTTTTAAGTTAACCCATAAAGACCCAGACCCATTAACCCATAAGGACCCACGGTGACATGGTTGTCTCACGTCCTATAAAGGAAACACAAGCTCCTCCCACTGGTCACATGACCTATCATAAATGAGCTACAGGTGTTGCTCTGGGACCTCATGAGTCAAAAATCAAGGATTTAGCTTAACATGGAACCTTCCAGAACGTTTATAGGGCGTGAGACAACCACATCATCGTGGGTCCTTATGAGCTAGAGTAACAGTAACGAGCAGTAAATTATTAACAATGCTGAAAATACAAAGAGAAAATTGCAGGAACTTTGGTTACAAACCTATCAAACAACCCATGATTTACATTGATACATTTTGAATAAAAACATTAAAATAATAAATAAATATTAAAAATGAAAATAAAATGATATAAAAAATAGAAATAAATAATAAATAGAGAGAAAAGCAATAAAGAAGACTGTTACATAAATTATGAACAGAATGATTTAGGTTAGGTTATAGACAGAAGAGGAGAGGAGAGAAGCGCACACCAGTGTTGAGGCGGTGCTGACGAGTGACAGCAGCAAAAATCCCAGCGTCTGTTCCATATGTGACAACCAACCCCCAGAGCAGTGTGACAACCATCCGCTCTTGACATTATGAAAAAGAGTTAATACTAGCTACCACATGGTTGACTGAAATTCAAGCTAAGACCTTTCACTTTTTAAAATTTTGATTTAGAAAGAACTTAGCATCAACAACAGTTTAATAAAAAACAAACACCAACATGAAAAGTTCGTAAAACACAGGAAAATCACAAAATGTCTCCTCACCTCACTTTTGAGTGTTAGCCATACTGACTAGGTCGAAATGACCATGTCATCAGGCTAATTGTTTGGTATTAACATCATGAAATAGTGTCCCTTAGTGTGGCTGTAATAAACTCTGTGACAACCAACCTGTGAGACAACCAGTCTCCGGTCTCCCCTACAGTTAAGTTGTGTCAGTCAGTTTGAATTAAAATAATGCTCTGTGTGTTGAGTCTAGAGAGGACTTGCAACATAGTGTCTACTAAAGATAAGTGTTTTCAGATCACTTAAATATAACTTGCAAGGGATTTTCACATTTGCATTGAGGTCCAGCATGAAAAGGATGAAGCGTTTATTGAATGACTTATAACTTTCAGGAGGGTTCCTGATCAATAATCAGATTCCACAGTTTTATCTCATTAGTAAATGAGCATAGATAGAGGAATACCTTACTTTGAATTACAGTGTGAACAGAAGACCCTCCATTTGCTGGTTAAGAGCTTAATGCACCAGCAGGAGTGCAGTATCAAAGAGGCCATGGCATCGGATGAGAGATGAGATGAAGGTGAAGGAAGAAAAGGGTTAGCAGATTTTGGATAGCATGCAGCCAGCTGGGGGTGGATGCTATGTAAACTTAATGGTTCAACCTTTTTTCTATCTCTGTCTTCTACTCAACATGGTTCCTTACATCTTTATCAGGAAGCTCCAACCACTCTAGAGTTGATGGTGAATAAGTCCAGCAGGCCTCATTTGGTTTGAACTCGTCTTTTATTCATTCCATTTCTCCCAGTACCCACACCTCCATCATGGCCCGATTTCTCCTGGCAGGCCTTAATCTCTCTCCCTAATCGGCTGCAGACATGAGGCTTTGCCATTCCCCACAGGGCTTCACATGGGATATGGCCAAGTTTCAGAGTGAGTGTGGGGGCACTAGGTGTAACAATGGCAGAATGTTTCAGGTATAGAGGATCCTTAGTGTTTCTCCAGATCTGCCTAGTCCTGGTTGTGTGGTGAGAGTGTGAGAGGCAAGTACGCTACTGTGAGGAAGCTGACCTCATTCTATAACCTCACTAAATATCGGCAGAACCAGCTGATCACAGTATTCAAGACCATTTGGGTCGAGCATCAAGCACATTCTCGGAGGGAGTCTTGCTGAGGGTTCCTATTGTGAACACGTCATAATAAACACACATAAACAGCTCTGTCTTTCATGTCAGCCTTATAAAAGAGGAATAAATAAGTACAATCCACTTCAGTGAGGGCCTTTGTGGAGAGGAAGCAGCTGGAGATGGCACGGGGCCCTGGTATTGTTTGCCAGCAGCTCCTTAATCGGACCATAGTGCCAAGCTGGCGTCTCTCGAAGAAGCGGGCAGGACACGTCACCCACATAAGGGCAAACTTGAGTCTAAAAATGCTGTCATGGTCAGTGTGGGTCACTTTGTTGCCTGGGTTCTGTCTGCACTTCATGGATGCTCCCTCCCATCTCGGCCATTATTGTTAATGTCAGTGATTAATCTTGTCATGGAACTCAAGAGTGATCAAATTACCTTTGATAATTTATCCAGGGTAACAGACATCAAACACAACTTCAACTCATTAAGCGAGGAAAGAAACTGTGCATGGCTCCAAGGTCCACTTTGGACCAACCTCTTGAAAAGGTACTTTTCTGTTTCAGTACTTTTGTTTGGAAACTGCATTTGAGGATTTCATTCCTGGGCCTGAACATTGGACAATACAGTATTTTCTCTCTCTCCATTCGTCTGCCCTGAGTTGGTGTTTTCCCATTAATTCGGCCTCTCCCTTAGATGTGGTTGAAGCTATTTACAATTTTTTTTGTTTTGGATGTGTGCAACTCCCTTTCGTCTGGGATTAGATAGAAAGAGGGGGATGAAGGATCGGAGAGAGGGAGGGTGGGAGCAAGAGACAGATCATGGCAAATACAGTGCTGCTGAGAACAACTTGAAAGGATTAGTGAAAAAATACAAAATGTTCACCAAGTAATAAATGTGCATGTTATTTGTTGTCGGTTGCAAAGTGAGATCAATAGAGCTTCAAAGAGCTTCTGATTAATGCTCTGAAGTGACCAGATACCATGAGCAATGAGTATGGCCACTGAGTTGTATGGAATATTTACCAATGCAAACAGAAATATTTGGTTTTCCAACCAACTGGCAGCACATCTTGAGAAGTTGGCATCAATGATACAACGCAAAGAAAGGGAGAGGTGTGTTTCATGTTAAAGCACAACTGTAGGAAATAAGTTTCTCCTTATTGCCGTGAAAGAGTGCGGAGTGTAGGGACTGTCATGAAAATGTAAGCTTATACCTGTTCACAATGGCTACGCTTGAAAATCCTGACACAGTAGACATGCACCAAATCGCACTAACAAGGATAACTTTGCACACTTTTGGTCTCTTAAGATCTATTCGTGATCTTTCACCCTGACTACATGAAGAGTGACAATCCAGTGAACGTAGAGAGCGTGCTTGTCAGATTGACAGATTAAAATCATGAAATGCAAAAATGTCTCTTTGTAGATGCTCCCAACCACACTTTTACTACAAGTGCGACATCATCCATGCAAGCCAGTCATTATTTTAAATGGGGAATGGTTTTGTCAAAGAGCAATACAGTGGAGCTGTCCTGATTTTCTTGTTTTTCAGCCAAATGAAGCACATATAACCCTGTGCTAACAATGTCAGCAAGCTAAGGTAAAAGTAAAAGCCTTTCTTCTGTACTTTTGTTACAATTATTGCATCTTTTCAAGAATTTTCGAATATATTAAGGGTATTTTCATATTAGGGGCCCGGGTCCGGATCCAAGGACACAACCATGACTTGATTGCGGCCAGTCGTGATCCGAGCTATGCAATAAAATGCATTTGACTCGGAACTCGGAACAGCATAAGTTAATGAACACAGCACACAACGACTGTATTTCCTCAAAGCCTCCTGTCTCCTAAAAAACGTCCGTATTCGCGCAGCATGGGACGATTGCATCCTCCTCCTCCTCTGTGCTGCCCGGTAAACAGCCACTTTGGCTGTTATCATGGTTCAAGGTGGACACACTAGGTCCAGCATGCCCACACTAGCATTGCTTGTGTTGGATACAAAGGCTGTGTTTCAAATTGTAGACTTCTTGTGTATACTTGAAGTTAGTACTCAAATGCAGTTTTCTCATTGGGTGGTGCTCTTATTGTGACAGCATAATGTTGTCCATTTGTCCAGCCAGTGACATGTATGTTTATGTTTTCAGCCTATCACAGAGCAATATCAAACCAGACGTCACCAATAAGGTGTTTGTTGAGGGTGCAAAGTGTCCAGTGTGTTTTGAATGTACAAGCAGTAATATTGTAGAGATTTTATTTAATACTGAGCAGGCTGATAATGCTTTTACTACCACCTTTTGAGACCTCAGAACACACACACACTTGACACTATGTAAACAATTATATGGATTTTATTTCATAGAAATATAGGACAACAGCGGTTTCTTCATGGACCGAGGAGAAACTGGCAGACCTATGACTTGAGGGGCTGGTCCGCCCCGGTCCATTAACAGCAGGAGCCCGTGGGGGTACCCCAGTCCAGTGCTGGCATTGAGCAGCTAACAGGGGGTCAGATGCTCACAAGCCAAGCTGGGAAGCGGGAGGCACTCCCATGGATCCCTATTGCTATCAGCACCCCTACCACCGGAACCCCTCTCCAATACTGCAACAGCCAGTCTAACTATGACTGCCAGTCTAACTATCTTCGCCGCCTGTGGCCCTAACCAGCCACGATCAGCCTGTCATACGTCGTCATGACAACAGACGCGCGCACCAAAGCCTTGTCCACTACAATATGTATGCTTTTGAGTGTGCATGTAGTAATAACACACCACACAATCAAAATTAGAGTATATACTGCGGGGAAGTTTGCAGTCGTAACACAGCACATAGGTGCACAGTGGCACATGCTGGGAATGGAAATGGAGATTGTTGGAGTAGGGAATGTTTGTGTTCCAAACTGGTTTCCTCTTGTTTCATATCATGCCTCACATCACCGAACATAGGAGGTATTCTGAAAGAGATCAAAACTCATTGAGAGTTAATGCTATGTACTGCCCATCGAGAAATACGTAATTGTTGTAAGTGGAAAATAATTCTTGTAAAGTTTAAGCAAAACTTCAAAAATGTGCTTTGCTATATGCATAGTTTCCATCTAACGTAAAACAAATTTGTTTAACTGCTGTGTGAAACGAGTGCCACACAGCATCATGTGAATACATTAGTCATCGACAGGAAGCTGATACTAATAGTTCCCAAGTTGTGGTTTGGAAGGACACATGTCGTAACAATTAACCAGGGGCTGGAGGAAGCAGGTTACTGGCAACACAATGCTCAAGAGTGGCCTGATATATGCTTGTCTGATAAACACTTTGGTCAGAGGAAAACCAAGTGTCAGCCGGATGTACTTTTGAAGTCTGTTTGTATTGTTTTTTTGCAGATAAAAGAGACAGGTGCCTTTGTTGTCAGAGGCAGGAGGAATGTGAGAAAAAGAAGCTGCCATTTTGTGTCATTATATCCTCTTTCATATTGGTTCCCACTGAAAAGGCACGTACAGTATTTACAGAAAAGCAAAGGTCCATTACCTGCTAGTTTTATGTTACCTTGAGGTAATAGAGGTTGAAAAGACTGCTGGCCTTTGATGAAATAGAGCAACACTTAAGTCCCAGAAACCAAGGGTCTTTGATCACTTAACCTGATCTTCTTATATTTAAGAGCAAGACCCAAGGAACAAGCATGGGAATGAGCTGCTCCTCCTTTGATGATCTGAACAGGGCTCACATGTGCACCTCCAGCCGAAGAAACATCACAGGGTAATAGTATAAATCACACAGCCATGATGGGACTGTGGGTGGACTGTGTGTGGAAGCACTGAGGATTTTCATATCTCCATTCTTCTTGCATTGATATATGTTGATATTAACAATAGATCAAATGAAACTGTCAGAGACTAAATTACTAACTCTGGTGTTCGTCTCCACAGTATACTGTACCTGTGTTCCATTTCAGGGGCCACAATCTTCAGAGGATCGACCTCCCAAATGGACAGTCCCTGAAAAATACACATTTAAATGTGGTTTCTGCTCACATATAGCTACTAATACACATGTTCATAAAGACATTTTCATTATAGCATACTAGTTAAATAGCAGTTTAAATGTGAACGATCAACAATGGCCCCTTGGCACAACAGCTGGTTGTAAAATACAGTATGTGTATATGTTGTACAGTTTAGCACAGGGGTCACCAACGAGGTGCCCGCGGGCACCAGGTAGCCCCCAAAGACCGCATGAGGTGCCCGCAGGCCTGTTCTAAAATGTTATTTTATTCTGTTGCTATTCTTTTTTAATCACTCTTGCAATTATATCGATTTGAAAATGACAATATCTTAAAAGAAAACACCCAAAAACATGTTTATACATGTAGTTTAGATATGTTTAGGTGAATTCTGACCTATTCTAGTTCAAAGGTCAAAGCAAATGTGTTATTTCAGAAGAGTGTATGACACTGGTAGCCCTCCGTGACAGTCAGGACCCATGAAGTAGCTCTCCGTGTCAAACACGTTGGTGACCCCTGGTTTAGCATCATGATGTGTAATGGTAATGCTATACAATTATATAAGGCTGCATTGGAGAAACATTTTACATGGAAAAACTGCTAAAGCAGTGAAACAAGATTACCTGCAGTATCAATTCTCTCAGGGCTTTTTCTCCCACAAAAGACAAAGCAACAATAATAGCAGATATGATAATGTAATCAGATATGATAATGTAATCTGGCAAAGTGGTTGACGAGAGTAGTTTGGCTCAAGAGTACCCCCATGTTTTGATTTCATTATTTGATGATGCGTGCAGATGCTCTGTAAAACACGTTCATCCTACACCATTTGGCAATATCTATAGTTAAATCATTTCAGTTGTAATGTAATGTAAATGGACTGGCTCTACTGGCATGTGCCAAAACTGCCAGATGGCCAGACTGGCACTGGCTGTAAGGCTGCTTTTTTCCCCCCATAATATATGATACATCTGATTCACTGACACTGACCTACATGGCAGTGGGAGGATTGGAAGCTAAATAAACCTCCTTTTCTTTATCCAAAACGGACAAAAAGCCAATGTGTGGCCAAATTTGATGATGGTGGCAGTTTGTTTTTTATTTCAGCAGTTTGTCTCTTCTTTTAAGTGGCCTTTGACGTAACACAGCCTTTGTGACTTGTACTATTAAATTTGACACTGGGTACATGTGACAGGGTCGTTTTTTTTATGGATGAATTTGTGTTGTTTTTACCTTTTTGTATTGTTTTTACCTTTTTGGCCGGTTGATGTGTTTTGTGATTTAATTTGTTTGCTGTGTTTTATCCTACAGACAGTTGCTATGTTGTGTTTTGTAGTTTTAATCGCTTGCAGTGTTTTTATCCCATGAACCTGAATGCCTCAGTCGCAGCAGCAATCAGTGGGCATTAGCGCCAGGTGTGTATGCCAAGTTTCAAGAACTTTTTAAGCAGCAAGAGCAGCAGCAGCAAGAGCGGCAGCAGCAGGAGCGTGCTTAGGAGCTGGAAGAGGCCAAGACCTGTAAACCCTCGAAACGAAGGGGATCGCCACCGCCAGACGAGGGGTGGATGCTGGCGGATGAAGGAGTGGGGCGACATCCCAGGTGGAATAGTGGGGAAGCACCGTAGGAACGTAGAGTGTGTGTGCGATACACCCCTTTGAGTTAAGTACCCTGTATTGTTCATTTTAGCGTTTTTAGAGTTGTGCTGGTTTTAATTGAAACCCTGAGACCCCCGACTGACTGTCCCCTTGTCCTCGTCATATTATAAGGATCGTGGTGTGCAACCTTGGGACGACCACTTGGAAGATGAGGCGGGAGGCGGACAGGCCACCGCAAAAGACTTCGGGCTCGGGTGTCTTATTATGTTAAAATAAACTGCAACGTTTTTATTCTGTGAGACCCTCAGAGCCACCTGGGAGTTTAGCGACTGCCTGCAGTAAAGGCATCCCACGAGATTACCTGTTTTTGACATATTAGACACAGATTTAGTTACACCGTGACATTTGATCTTGGAGTGGATGGAGCAGACCAGAAGTGGAACCTCACAGCACTGGAACCTCACAGCGGAAAAAACGTCTGCTTCACGTTATCAGTCTTGAATGCTTTTATCGTTTAGTACATTCCGCCCTTTTTCGGTAAATCACTGACATCAAAGTATGTATGACAGAGAAAAACACAGGCACCAGCTATCACAGCGGGAGGTCAGACCTGCGACTGCTGGTGATGTGAAAGTGCCCTAATGCTAAGCAAAGGCAGGGAGATATTGGTTAGAAAACCTGCATCAACGCGCCAATTTCAGTGTGAAAGTGGTATTACTCTACACGAAAAAGCGACTTTGGAGTTTAGTGGCTCAGCTCGACTGCAGTGTGAAAGATGTCCACGTTGTCCTGCTAGATTAGCCGGTGACGTCACAAGCCGTCATTGACATATCAGACACACATTCAGTTCACCGGTGACATTTGATGTCAGGTCGGTCAGCGTGAACCGCAGCTGGAACCTCCCAGCAGCTGATCAGGCAGCCGCTGGCTGATGCAGTACATCACTGCTGCTTAAACTTGCTCACATGTGAAAGCTTTGATCGTTTTGTCGGTTCGGTCCTTTATCGTTAAATCAGTCACATAAAAGTGTCGTCAGAGGAAGAGCTAAGGTCCAGCTAAGGTCCGGTACTGGCACAGCCCCATCACCGGTTCTTCTCTGTTCCACTGGACGTGGCCGAGGTCCGGGTGCCACCACCTTCCCCTGGCTGTGAGTGTCCGGGGGCTCCGCCGGACATCCAGGTGCTGTGATGTGGCGGACATCTACGTCCGTCTTTGGTGTGATGACGTACGAGAGAGAAAAAACAGGCTTGGGAGGTCAGACCTGCCACTGCTGGCAGCGTGAAAGTGCCCCAATGCCGAGCACAGGCGGTTGGATCCTGGTTAGGAAAAGTTTCAGTGTGAAAGGGGTACAAGTGTCATGGAAGACTGTTTTGGTGGGGACAGAAGATGAAAATGTTTGCGTCCAGCAAAGTGGAAGATAAGTCTCAGAGAGAAGCAGATCTGGGTATGAAACAGCCTCACAGTTTTTGTTTTGCCTTACTTTACTAAAGATCAGACTTGTAACAGCATGTAGTTGCACAAGTAGCACTTTATTTTATTCTCATTTAGTGAAAATGTGTCATAGATGCACTAAAGCTTAAATCCCTAAATCTAAAGAATTTCCTCTATTGCAAGATAGTCTATGCTAACTGCTTGTTCAGTGCATTTCAGCTCCTTAAGTATAGCATTTCTTATATACAAAGTTTCATGTTTATTATATGGAAAGTATTTATGAGGTTGCAATTTTAGTGGTGGAGTACTTTTATTAAGTGCAAAAAACCTCTGTGTATGTCTATGTATAAATTTAAAATTTGTCACCTCATAAATGTACTTTAAGACAAGTCACAGCACAGTGTGGTGTGGTTTTGCATTTGGTCTCCATGATAAACCAGGCACTCTTACAAAGTGCCATTGTTGGATCTTTAAAGGGTCCAACATTAAACTGGAGGTAGTGGGAGCAGGTGGTGTTTAGAGGAAGAGGATTTCCCTGTGGTCTCATTCAGGCCTGAGAGAGGACTGAGACAGGTGGTCAACCACTTCAATGTTCCTAGGCTTTTAATCTGTGTGTGTGAAACAGGGCACACTGTAAACTGACCAAGAACGCTTTACTGGCAAACCCCTGACACGACTTCTGCTGCTGCTGGCTGTTTCATGTGGTTCCACCCAGAATATATCTGCAGGCACAGGACTTGATAGCATTACTACTTAATGACATGTGTTGTTACGCTGTGATGTTATTGTTTGAGTTCTGAGAAATACTTTATAACCTGTCCATGATAACGGAACTTGTCCAACATGAACCTTGTTTTCTGGTCTGAGCTCAGGTTACTTATAGATAGGTCAGATGAAAGAGTTCATAATAATAGTAACTACAAAAATTCTGCAAGAAATTGTGATATGTGCCTGCCCGCTTCCCGCTGATTTGTAGCTGCTTATAGGTGGATGTGTCAAATTTGGTGGGGATACGTCAAATCGTTGATGATTTAGAGCCTACTTCCTGTTTATTGGCTGTGGGGACATCCAAGATGGCCGCCGAGTGGGATATGTCTTCAGAATGGGCTCATGAGTGGATGTGTCAAATATGGTGTGGATATGTCAAAGCCTTGATGATTTAGGCCCTACTTCCTGTTTATCGGCTGTGGGGACATCCAAGATGGCCACTGAATGGGGCATGTCTTCAGAGTGGGGTCATGAGTGGATGTGTGAAATATGGTGTGGATAAGTCAAAACATTGATGTTTTAAGGTGTTTCTCATGACTGACTGGCAACACTTGGGAAAACAGGCTGTGTCTGTGCTCTGATGTGTGGAATACAGCTGTCAATCAAGATCAGGTGGGCGGGCCCTGTGTTGTGAGTGGGAATCGTTTCCATGGTGAAGTTATTATCTCACAGTCGGGGTCACCTGGAGTTCAAGTGTGGCTTACATACGCACACACTATGTTCTTCTAATTTTTAGCCCCTCAGCAGGGTCAAAACAGGGCACAACCAGCCCAAACAACCTCCCTTTGTAGGACAACTGTAAGAGCTATTGAAACGCACTTTTCGCAGGTTGCAAAGTTAGGGGCTCCACAACAGGTCAGAGGTCAAATCACATTTCTACCTTAAAGTATGACATCACAATCAAGCTCCAAATATGGAGTGCACCCCTGCTTTACATCAGGTCCCATTATAACTAATGGGAGACTCGAAATCTGACAAGTGTCCACAAAAACTGGCTGCAGACAAACTACATGTCTGAAAAAACTGTGGACCACGAATGAGGAAACAAATACAGCAACGACATATCAGGAGTTGCTACGCAGTACGGTTTGGACGGGAGAGCCGGTTGTTCAGAGAAGTCCAGCAACAGTTGGATTTAGAAAATTTGCCTTCTCATATAATGGCTGTCAATGGCGCCGGAAATCAGGCTTGAAGCTTCAATCACAAGTGTCTCACAACTTCAAGGTCCACATTTTATGGCTCTCTGGTCTTTTTCCTACATTTTGATGTATCATTTGTGTGTGTCGGGCGAAAATTGTGGCCGTGGCAGTGAGTTAGAAATTTTGGGCTTTAATTTTTAAGCTGCCCGCACTCTAATGATGACATCACGCACTCTAGCCCGCACATTACACACCCATTGTATCGCTGATTTTGCACCCCAAACTTAAACAGTCACTGTGGCCAAACCGTAAAAGATATAGACAAGCTGTCTTCACTTTTAAAAAGTCAACTCCTGCATTTTGGTTTTAAGTATGGCAATGGGGCGAGGCCTCGAAATCATGGAAAAATAGATTTTTTTCCCCCCCCATCCACTTACATGGGGAAAATTTCGCTGCTTCTCTTCAATGGAAGAAACCTCAGAGCAGAACCATGGCTACCATGTCCAGTTGGGTTTAGAGAGACCAAAAGAAAGAAGGAAGAGGGGCAAGAGGAAAAGACAGGGGAGAGAGAGGGATAAAGACAGAGGGAGACAAACGACCCCCTCCCCCATGTGCAACTGAGGGGACTGACTGACCCAAACTCTGAGCCACGGCCACTCCCTTGCGACCTCCCCCAGCCTTGTGATTTCCCCCTCCGAAACGAAACGCCAAACTTTTTCCACCAAACTTCTCATGGGCCAAGTTTGAGTGTGCTGACATTAAATCCACTTTGAGGAGGAGTTCATATATGATTCAATAGAAATAGCGTCACTTCAAAGTCCCTAATCGTGTGATCAAAATGCCAAGGAAATAACCTCTTGGACCAAAGTGCCATGCAAGTGAGTTGACCTGTCAGTTTTCCTCCTTTTCAGATGTACAGTAATGTTTTGCAGAGGTTCATGGCCATTTTATCGCAGTTGATGGCTTGCCACGGCCACACCCTTCGATGTATTAAAATGCTTTTAAAAACTTTTTATCTTCACTGATGTGTCTCCTTATTGACCGAGCGTGCTAACATTAATCCCCTAGGAGGAGTTTGTTCATTTACGATTCCATAGAAATCATATGACATTATGGTCAAAGAGGGGCTTGAAAGTGACACTCTTTTCCTTCACTCTGTTTCAGATGTAGTTTTTTGCAGAAGTATAGCCATTTAGGCTTTTTTTGGGACCGTGAAAAATATCAAATTGTTGCCTATGAATAATGACAATGATAATAATAATAAAAACCCCAAGGGTTTCAAGAGGGCCTTTGCTGCACTGCTCCACAGTTGGCTTGGGCCCCTAATAAAAATAATGACATAATATGAGATATGGATGCAGGCCCAGTAGAGCACCAGGAGACAATAAAGAAATGAACAAATGATAATACCATTCACTTAGAAAATTGTGCAATGTCATAAGTACTTTAACAAGCACAAAAAAAGTCAAACTCCACTGAATTTCTGTTCCACTTGAGTGTGACCACAATGTTAGAGCAGGAAGCCATTAGGTCAATGTGTAAAAATAGCCATTGGTCCAGTGTGAGTTTTTCTGTTGTGGATACAAGAAGCAGGTGCATTATGGGGACTTTTAAGAACAACAGTATCACTTTGCATAGGGGCAGCCCCTTGTCCCATTTCTTGATGGATTATATCATTATCCCTACATTGTTTTTTTTCTCTGTGCAAACAGGAGGAACTGCCAATAGGACCGTTTTGGGTTTCACAAACCCGGTTCCTGTGGGGCACCAAGAGAAAGAAGAATTTGTTTTTTCTCAAAAGTTGTTGAGGCTCATTTGTAATGGAGCTGCTGGTTTGTTTGATGTTTGACACGTCCAGCTGTTGACTTGAGTGGTGGTGAGTTTGACGAAAGTGGCAGATGGCATTCCTGCTCGAATCCTAAATTGTGCCATGACTTAAGTTTTTCCTACATAAAGTTTGAGTGGACCGACTTTTGATAAACCGACCAGTGACTTTCGCAGCATCTTGTACATCTTCAGCATGAATAGTTTGTTTTTATTTTCAAATGCACACTTGTAATCCATTATAAGGAATACATTTATGTAAAACTAGAAAGGTAGAAGAAGGTAGATTGAAGAAGATTCTGAATTTGTTTTTGTTCCAATGTTCAACAGGCCTGTAAATCCATGCCTTGGTTTTGGTGCCACACTAAAAGTACAGTACAGTATAGTATAGTATTGCAAATTGCCTTTGCTCTTTATTGAAAATAATATTTGGTATAATTTGTACACCCGAAGTGCTTGAAATATACAGTATTTTCTGCCAGTGTTGCTGTCATGAGCTGTAATCTACATGTGAGGATGTGCCTCAGTGATATTTTTTTAGACTTTTGCCTCAAGGGTGTCACTTAAAAAAAAGTGCAACTTCTTTAATAGCAATAAAGCACACAATTCGAATTTATAAAATATGCGATTGCTCAGATCCCAACTTTGCTTGTGTTTTACACAGCCTTCACACAAGGAAAGTGCACTAGCTCTTTTCATTAGTGCCTGTTTGTTCATCCTTCGTAATGATCTCATAAGGGACTTTTTAGTAGAACATGGTGCTCTGTGATTGAATGGTTTTATGTAGAGTCAAAGCACTCAGGTTTGCACAGCGGGATGCCACTTCAGATCACTCAGCACAAATCCCTGTGGAGCTCTGGGGAAAAAAACCATCGATCGCTGCACAGACTCCTTCTCCTTTTTCCCTCTCCTACCCCAATTTCTTTTTCCCCTGCTTCCAAAATAATCCATTTTAACCGCACTCCATTTCCCCTCTTCCCCTGAAACTAGTGATTAAGTGCTTAACCAGTTTACACACAAAAAGAGATGTGTTTGAAATGCAAACAAATAAACACCTGGGATTTGTGAGGTCGTGTATATTGTTTCTCAAATTGTTGGTAATATTTAGTTTTCTAAATTACTGTAACAATAAAATGTAAAGGCTCTGAGGCCGTAATAATTGCATTCATGTTTAGCTATACTTGAAGGCTACAAGATAAATATTTTGGTACTATAACAACAACATTTGTAGGAAAAATCTAGTGTTGACAAAAGTTCTATAATATAAGTTCTAATTTAATATTGCTACAGGAGCATAGCATGATTGTAAATATCATTTATAATTAAGCAATTACTTGGTGCCACTGGTATACTGAGTTTGTATGTCTTTTTACATTTCGGGAGAAAAAAATGCCATTTTAACTGGCACTCAATTTATGGTTATAGAGCTAGTCTTGAAGGAATTAGTCTGACAAGTAGGTAGAATGACCAGAGGGTTACCGGTTTGATCCCTGGCCCGTGGAAGTTCTTGAGCAAGACACGTAACTGAACTACACCGATTGAGCATGTTTGCCCTTTGCAGGTGTACCAGCATCTGGAATATATTGCCGGTATATCCAAGAGTTCCACAATGTTCATAGACCAGTTGCCAACTTTGTCCGTCTGCATGTTGGTAATGGGTATTGATTTAGCTAAATCTTTCCACCAAAATAGCTGCGCCTCAATTGATAATGATACTGGTTATTAGTACTACTACTAGTTACATTTAATAATAATAATAATATCTGTTGTGCATCTTGGTGTGTACATGTTAACAAGTAACAGGAACAGTGCTGCAGAGAGCAAGAGCAGAGACCGAGATGTCCCCACTCCACGGACAAACCGAGGAGCTTGACAGAGCAAATAAAACAATCACCTACCCTGAAGAACAGATTTGCAAATTTTCTGAGGAGCTAAAATTCAAAAACCAAATGCTGACCTCATGTATTGACGTTGCCCATGAGCAGACTCTCCACATTGCCTCACTGAAAGCCACCCTCCATGACACTGTGCCCTGGGAGCCAGCCAGCCCGCGGCCTTCGTCCAGCTCCACACCAAACAACAACCCTCTCTGGTCCGACGTGGTAATCCGTGGCAGGGAAAGAAACGGCGGAAGCGGTATGTCCCAGTCAGCGTTACCCTCTCCAACTGTTTCGAGGCCCTGTCACAGCCCAGCAAACCCTCCACCACCAGCCCAAAGCAGGTTGCAGTTGCCACCTCCTCCCCACCAGCTGCTGCTGCCCCCATGGCTTCCACCCAGCTGACTTCTACCTGGACACTTGACGGAGTCTCTGGCCCCCACCACAGGACAAGGCATCCATGTCCTCCCAGCCTGTGGATCCAGAGGCGTT
This sequence comes from Mullus surmuletus, assembly GCA_903171835.1. Taxonomy (NCBI): domain Eukaryota; kingdom Metazoa; phylum Chordata; class Actinopteri; order Syngnathiformes; family Mullidae; genus Mullus; species Mullus surmuletus. The sequence continues at coordinate 272,667 of CAESWR010000249.1, read as the reverse complement.
CTCCTCTGGGTCGACTTTCAACCTGGAGCCACTGGACACCGGCGCGAGGATGGCCTCCTGTTGGCGTGCAGAGGCACCCGGGTGCAGGTGGGCACGCTCCGGGAGGGGTTCTCCCTCGCGGGAATCTGTTGGGGCTTGCGATCATCGCAACCCCGACTGTGGACAGCGGACATCGCTGGCAGCCCCCCACCGCAGACAGGCAGCTTTTCCCAGCGCAGTGAACCGGAGTACACAGGTCAGACACAACCTCATCCAACGCCGTCCACACCCCCTCCGAAACTTTCCCTTCCTTCATCAACCTCTGCTCCTTGTCCCCTATTCCCCCCAACCACCCTCATAATCAGGGACTCCATGACCAGAAGTGTCCGCTTCTTCAACGCTGGAATGCACTGTTTTCCTGGCGCATCAATTCCCGTCATTCTCCTCACGTCCGGTGTGAAGAGGGAAGATGGATTTTAACTGCTCATATTCAACACGCTATTCACAACAGCTGACAATCATTGTTTACCCAGCACAGCTCCACCTCTTCCCCCTATCTGTCACCGAGCCATCCAATGAATACAACGCCCCCTGCTGTCCCCCTCCGCTATCCCCACCACAATCTATCTATGCCATCACATCAAACAGCAACATGCGAACCTGACCAACCTACGCTCATTTCTCCCGGACCTGATCTGCTCCATCGGCCTCCAACTCTCCCCAGCATCCTGCCACAACCTCTACACATCTGATCACCTGCTCATCAAAATAGACATAACCATACCTACCCACTCCCCAGCCTACTACTCTGACACCATCCACTCCGGCTCCAGCAACCCCAGGACTCTATTCTCCACAATCAACTCCCTCCGGTCACCCATGACAACACCACCGCATCCCTCACAACCGACAAATTCCTCACTTTCTTTCCCTCCAAGATAGATTCCATCTATAAAAGCCTCCAGACCTCTGCCCCCATCCCACCATCCTCCCCCCTCCCTCCTCCACCATGCCTCTGTGACAATTAACTCCCATTTCTCCTACCCAGCTTACCAAACTCATGATTGGCATGAAGATCTCCACCTGTACCTTGGACCCCATCCAATCCAAACTTGTCATGACCTGCCTGCCAGTCCTCTCTCCACTTATCATTGACATAATCAACTCCTCCCTCTGCTCCAGATCAGTCCCCAACAACCTCAAACTGGCTGCCATCACTCCCATCTTTAAGACATCATCTCGAACTTCCGGCCTATCTCCAACCTCCTTCCTCTCCAAAATACTTGAACAAGCCATCGCCTCTCAGCTCCAAACCCACATCACCTCCAATAACCACCGTGCCCACTGCTTTTGGCGTTTCTGACTTCACTTGTGAACGTGTGCATGCATGTTCGCCCCCGGCTCTGGAAGCTGGGGGCGTGTCTGCTGAGCTCCGTCGAATTTCAACTGTCAATCAAATCCCTCCCAACAACGTCAATGGATTCTAACAGTCTCATCGGAACTGTGCAGTTCTCAACTGTACAGAACACCGGCACCCGGACTTTTTCAACACTGTGGCGCAGTTTGACCGGACCAATTAGCATTTAGTATTAGCACTGGGGACTGCGTCACTGTTGCAGTTTATGTGTGTGTGTGTCTGTGCACGCGCATCTGCATGCGGCTGTGTGTCGGATTGAGGGACTTGTCTCCAGGGGAGCCTGTCAACAGAGACAGGGGGGCAACGCGACGTGTAGTTCTGTATTCTTCCGGCGTTTCTGGTACTTGTACATCAAGTCCGGAGCAGGAGACGGTGTCACGGGGAGATCTATCTCTTGTCAGTCACGACTGCGAACCACTTGCTCATCAAAACAACACAGGCTATTGTTACTCTACAATGCACACACAGCACTGTGAACAGTCGTCACAACCATCCAAATGACAAATTAGTGTCTAATGCTAGGTTCAAATGAAGCTTGCGCTCACAGATCTGACGTTGAATGTCACCAGATATTAATCACTCTTACATATGATTCAAGGACACAATCATTAGCAGCAGTAACTGAGCTAGGTTAGCCGCAGTGCTAACGCTACAGGAACATCTTAACAGGCTGTCAGGCTAAGCAGACATACACAGTAAAGCTGTGTGGAGACGACCACGGGGTGCACCGCCGCGGACATGACCACCGGCCGAGCTGCCGCAGACATACACAGTAAAGCAACACAACATCAAATTACTTCCAGCTTCCACCTTTGAAATTGTGTCACGGACAGTTGGTGCCGATCCATGCTTCAGCGTGCTTCATCCCAGCTTCAGCTATTTAACCAAGCCTGCTTTGTATGCACCCATGTATAGAGAGCATGGGCGCAGAAAGCAGTCCTCCGTGAGATGCTGGGCGCACACATGCAATACTTTGGAAAGTTCCCTTCATGACGTCAGAAAGGGGAGAATCTAAGACTCACCTGTTTCAGCACACATTAGCCAAAAAGTGGAGAAAGTAAGTGAGGAAGGGGACAGAATTTTTTCACTTCTGGTGCCTCATTTGAAAACCTCTATAAAGTGAATTTTGCATAATACTTTAAGTCACAGAGGCATGTTCAAAAATTCTCAAAGTCATTTTTTTTCTCATGTCACATAATTGACAGGCATTATTAGTATATCAATAGTGGCCCTTTATCATAACCTTGTTGAGTAAACATTTATATATATATATCATATAATTCCACATAGGTCATTTTTGGTGTTTTCTGAAAAACAAAAAAAAAGAAGGTGATGATATGCTTCCTGTGGTAAAAAATGCATTACAAAAACTAAGAGGATGGAAAAACTTTGGGTGTCAGATAGTATCTTCGCAGGTCTATGAGAGTGCCACCTACAAGGCTCGGTCTGTCTGTGACATCACATCACTTCCTCTCACACATGCAAGCTGGTGGGAAACTGTACCACCATGACATCATGTAATGGTTCCAACATGTGGTGAGATGACTTCTATCCAATCCTGAGTAGACGTAGGAATGCCAGCTAAACTTTGCACTGAACAGTTTTTCTGCCCACCTTAACCACTGCTGTGGACTCAATCCAGATTGGTCCAGACTTAAATTTCATGTTTTGACCAGACCTGGCCTTGACGTTAAGCCTTTCCAGCCTGTTTAAGTAACATTGGGCCACAGGCAGATTAGAGTCCGTTTCCACCTTCACTTTTAAGGTGAAATTCCCCATTAATCCCTCTTTTACTGATGTCACAGTGACCTGCGCTCTCTCTTATTATCATATTGCTCAAAGTCTTACTCGAATAACTCAATATGACTCATCAAACTCTTTCATCCTGCATAAGGATCCTCACACATCTTCTTTCCATCATCTGTTCCTCCCACTCGCAATACACTCCTCCTCTGTTCTCACGTTAATCTGCCCATTACTCCCTCACTCCTTTCCACTTTCCTTACTCCCCCCCCCCCAAGCGGCCGCCTACATGCTACACCAGGACAGGAACCATTGTGAACAGCCAGTTGTGTGCAATAGCAGCATTTGTGTTGGCACCAGCTCAGGGTTCTAATATTGCCATTTAAGTTTAGGTATACTAGATGACTGTTTAAGGACCCTTCCTTCTCATGAGGCTGCAGTAAAAGATCAAAGGATGTGGGAGGAGATGTCCACTAATCCATCTACTCATGACTCTAGTTATTCTCTTGCACTGACTTCAACCACCACAGAAAATGACGTGCAAAGGCTATTGACTATATATGACACATTTTTGGTAGCGTCGGTAGATGCGTTCACATGCAGCCAGATGAGTTTCTCGCTCATAGTCCGGAAATAGTGGACGACATAATGATAATGCAGGAAATGTTCCAAAGGTTTTGGGCAAGTTGAACTGCTTATGAGCTGAACTCCCCCCCTTGTAGTTAACATACACACACGCACATCCACATGCACACGTGCACACACAGAGTCAAAGAGTGTAATAGTACTGCCACTTGTAATACATTTTTAGAGAAAGCAACCCCAAATATGTAAGCCAGTGTTTGTGTATGTGTGGGTGTGTGTAAGATGCTGTGCAAACGAGGTGGCTTTGATGTAGCGTCGCTTGGATCCTCTAGTAGTTAGCCGTTCCCAGGCTGTCTGAGCCTGTCCTTTTCTTTTTCAAGGGCAGGACACAGACAGATAGAGACAAGAAAATGAGAGAGAAAGGCATGCTTTCTCAGCTTTACTATCTTTGGTTGATGCCATGAAAAGAAAACAAGCTGAGAACAAATTTTCCTAAATACCTCCATAATTGCTTGTGAATGTGTCTATGTGTGTGTGTGTGTGTGTGTGTGTTAATGTGTTTGTTTTGTGGTGAGTAAAATGTGAGGGTGCATTTCTACTTCATGAAAAGGTTAGTAAATTTCCAGGGCTTTTTTTGTGAGAGGACATTCATGTTCCCTGTCGATGGTAAATATATCAGCTATTTATTTGTCAATAAAGAGCCGTGTTCTGATGATCCTCGCTCATATTATGTCTAGTTTAAATAGAAAGGGTCTCTTTTTGGTTGGATCTTGGGTCTGGTCCATTGTGTCCGTCTTACACCACAGTGCATCACAGTCATCAAAAAGGTTTGGGGGTTTTTTCAGGGCAGACAAAGAATATGACTGTGATGGGCTGCTTTTGATTGCAGCTGTTCATTAATCAGTGGCGCATCATGCTCCTGCCACTGCGGGTGTTCTCTTTGATGCATTTGGCACAAAACTTGCCAAATCTAATATTTCTGGAATGTTGCAGTTACATGTTTTTGTATGTACATGCATGTCATGTTTTAAAAATACCAGAATTTCCATGATGATGTAAGAGCTACAGCAGATGCGGAGCAAATTAAGTTGATGTGATAAAGTTATTATAACTTAACTTAATTTTAAAAAGGGCTGTGTTTATGGTGAAACAGAAATTTTGACTGAAGCCTTGGAGCGACATTTGAAGAGAGACAAACAAGGAGATATGTAGTACAAGAAGAATGCGATAAAGAGAAGGCGCTGGTTGTGTTGTGGATGTGGTGAACTGTCAGTGAACATGCTCAATAAAACTCATTAAATGACCTCCTAGACTATGAAATGTCTAACTTGGATTTTTATGTGTAAACAGAAATATTTTTCCAGTCTTGTGAATATTCATGAAGCACTTAGCACCTAGAGGTCAAAGGATAAACTACACCTTAAATGTTGTCTGTTGGCAGTTGATGCAAGATGAAATAAAGAAAAGCTTTGCTCACACTATGGATGTTGTAAAACTGATGTCTGTCAGTAGTTTTAGAGATTATAGTAAATCTATATCAATCAATAACAATTTGAATTATTATCAATTATTATTGAATAATATGTTTATATTACACATACTCACATCACAATATAACCTATGTATTTGAATGAGTATAATTGAGTATGTAGTCAATGACAATTTCTAACAAAATTAAGAATTTACATCCACCATCACAAACACTACTCTAAAAGACGAATAATGTTGCTGCATGTGTAAATCAAGTTTACTGGTGACGATATGTTCACAACTTGCCAATTTCCCCAATTCCCCAAATTCCTTTTTATAGCAGTATAGCACTATATCAGAGTAAAGAGTGGTTGGATATTGGCAACACATTCTTTCCATAAAAAAAAGTAAAGCAGCTGTATTAATCGCTTTTAGCATTCTCTTTTGAAATGATTTTGTTTTGGGAAAAAGTCCTAACCAGCAATCCTAGCCGTGACCACTACGCCAAATCCTTCTCTCAGCCCGGCACTGCTCCTGAGGGCATGCTTTATAGTCCTGTATAAATCACTTCCTTTGAGGTCAAAGGCCACATATTTTTTCCTCCTCACACCTTTTCCTGATGTCTCTCTAAAACAGTGCCTTTGGAAACATCCAAACTGCTCCACCTGTGTCTGGGATGTGCTTTTAACATACCAGATAGAGCTTGTTTTATTGTGTGTGTGATTGAAGCAACTGCAGGTGGAGGAACATCCAGTAACCTACAGTATCTTCAGCCTTCAAAAAAAGCCCTTTATGCTCCACCACCAGATGTGGGAAAAAAATGGAAGAAAGAAGAAGCAAGAAATTGTGGCAAAGAGCCAGACAGAGTTGTCAGAGAACTGCTTTAGCGGGTCATTGTCTGTTTTCAGTGTTTTTCCTTCTGCCTGTTTCAACATAATTCGACTATTGCATATTAATTCCTTGATAGTCCCAGCCTGCTGCGAAACCTTTTGTGATCCAGTGCACATCCACAGAAGAGGGAAGATCTATGACTCAATTTGCCCTCTAGGGGTGGAGAGCTGAAACAACAGCCACAGAAAAAGATGGGTGAACTGCAACATGGATGATCTCTGATTAGTTTCTTGTTTTTTACACCCTCATGCTTTTGGTTTCAGATTTTTTTTTTTGGGCGGGGAGTAGTCATTTTATATCTCATCTTATCTCGCAAGCAACACATGTCTGAGATAAGAGGAGCATTTATACAGCAGATGGGCAAAGATAAGTGCGCACACTTCCATCAAGTTTAGTCAGAGACATGATAGAGAGATTCAGTCTCACAAGGGCAACACATTAAGGCTAAATGAAGGTGTTACTTCAGCCTGAATGTTGCTGTCGATCAGTCGTTCATATTTCAAAGCTTGTAATTTTAAAGGTATGAAATACTTCCTCTAAAGCTTTTCTGCCTGAAGCATGAAGCTCTCAAACATTTTCCCCCAGTGATCTTCTATTTCTGTTCTCTCACACATACCACAACACACACATGTTCAAACAAATGCGTATGTTGATGCTTACACACCTCACTTATCTTTGCATGTAGCATCTGCGAAACTATACTCTTCACCCTTCCACCTGACCGCGAGTGATTTCCCCATATTGATCCCCCATTATGGCTCCACAACTTTCCCCAGAACAGATGTCAGGCGAGCCTAGCATAGATTGATGTTTTTAATAAAAACGCAATAAGGAGAAAGAAGTAGAGGACGCAGGGGAGGAAGAAAGGACAATCTTCTCAAGGAGGAGAAACCTGGAGGTAGGTGTGTGAGCGTGTGTTTGTGTCTCACTTGGCAGCCCTTTTCACAAGTTTTGCCTTTTCTGATGTGGTTGGCGAGAAACTTTTTTTAAAAGCGCATTTGAAGAATCTAAGATGTTACAAGACGAAACACCCACATGTGTTTGTGTGTGTGTGTGTGTGTGTGTGTGAGTGCCAGTGAGTGAGCTCAGATTGACTTGACTCTTCCACTTCAATCGCATCTTTGTAGGTCTGCTTGTGGATCCTATAAGCAAAGCACAGGGGGAGAGGTTGCACAGTCGAGTTTCAATGGTTTCTTTGGCTAAGCCATCAGGGATCTATAGCACCAACAACCTGACTGGCAGGCAAGAAAGGTACAGATGAAATCATAAAATATCAGATAAGAATCTGTCAAAATTCAAAAATGCACTGGTCAATAATCCATGTTTATTTCCATGCACCTGAACAAGTGCTGCGCTTGACAGACAGAGAGACAAAGAGCAAAGAAAGAGATCAACAGAGTAAAAGAAAGTGAGGGAGGAGATATGACCTGAAAGAAGACCAGACAGACAGAGATATATAGACATGAAGCAAGTCTTGATAGATAGATAAATTGAGCAAAAGGACATTCATTTATTACTCTCTAAAAGGTTATAAATCTAAGATAGCACAAAGTGCGAAGCGCACACACAGACACACACACACGCAGGGACGCACGAACACACTGTACACACACTACAAATCCCAACTTTCGGGACCTATAACAGATTTGAGCTGATTTGCTGCCTTCATGGAGCCAGCTCCTCTCCCCTCCTGATGCTGATATATTTACCCGCCTGACAAATACATGTATCCATCGATGGATGGAAAAAGATGTGTGTATGAATAATAAATCTATTGCAGCTGTACATTTTTAATTGATTCTTCCTAAGTACAAACAGCATGGAGATTGTGAGGCTCCACATGATCCCTACGGGAGCCTGTTTGATTTGCTTTTATCCACTAATGTATTTATTACTATCGAAGCTTGAATAAAATGGGGAGGGAAAAGGGGGTGTGATGAATATTTGACAAGGAGAGTTTGTGACGTGTAATATGTTGGTGACGCTCCCTGACAGTTTTTCTTCCTGCTTGTTTCACAGGTCCTCACAGACTCCTCTGCTATAACTTGGAATTGCATTTAGGTTTCATGTTGGCTTCATGAGTGTCGCTTGAAAGGCTCTGTCAAGTGGACGAATTATATTTGATAACTATAAAGTGATTTTGTTATAGTTTCTCCCTTCCGTAGTCTACCACACATCTTGTTTCACACTCCTGTCCTAATGGAATTCACAGAATTAATATTTTTTTGTATGATATGGCTATACGGGAAATATATGGGAAAAAGCAAGAAAAATCAAGACTCCTTATGTCATCATCAGGTGATGGATCTCTGGCCTGTAGAGTCCTCGAGTAAGATTTTTCTAATTTCCCCTGAGGAGCAGGAGGTGCTGCTAGTTGTCAGTCTGTGTGTGAATAGTGTGAATAGGTCAGTGGGGTAATATGGTATGTAAAGAACTTTGACCACCATTCATGCAAAGAAAATACTAGAAAAGGACAGCGCATTTATCTAGTAGTCTCAATATCACTCCCATCAGTATCAGATGGTCTTCATTCTCAACTAAGATGCTGAATAGAAAAAAGGCCACTTCTCTACGGATGGCACACAGGAGGCTTCCAGGTCTGAACAAGGGAAGCCTATCTAGTCGTGCCTCTTTTTTCTGCCTCCATTTATCCAACTGCCAAACCATAGTCTTCAGATGCAAAATGTTATGCTGATAATGCCAGTAATTTCATTGCAAGGAAACCTGTTGGGGCTCAGTAGGTAAAGTGCCTGACCTTTGGAAGGTCACTTGCCTGACCTGGAGAGTTCATGTCAAAGCAAAACACTGAAGCTGACAGCTAAATTTCTGTTTATGTGCCAACCAGTGTTGAATTAAACGTCATTTCACAGCGGAGAGTACAATCAATGCTGTTACCCCACCAAACAGCAATGAAAAAGAATGAGTTTATTAATTCGTTTATTAAAACATGCAAACACAGGCATTTAGAATGATAATATAATATGACACAAATAGCATTTGCAAGCATATTTCTGTGTGTGTGTTTGTTAGGGCCCGAGCCGACACTGCAAGCAGCGGGCGAGAGCCCTATTGAAACGCTTGCGATTATTATTATTGTTCAGCCCACTTTTTCAAGGTTTTGAGGCCTTTCCTTTTACATTGTCAGCTTTATAACTCCTGCTATATTGATGTGATGCTGCTAAGATTGGTTAAGGAACCACCTAATACAATGCCAAAGCTGGAAAAAAATGGTCACCATTTTTCATGTAACTGCGCCAAGGTGGCACTATATGATATTTCAGTAGTAGTTCAAAGTAGTCCTCTGCCATCTTGCCTGAGAATGTGACAGCATCATGAAATTTGGTACACAGATCAGGAGGGTTCTCCTCTTCCAGATTCCAGTGACAGACACACACAAAAAAGGCACTGTAGCTCCCCCTAGAAAATGTCAAAAATTAAGCCCCGTCCCTGTGTTTCACCCAGAGGTATAAAATTCGGCAGGTTTATGTAGGACCTGCAGACCAAAGAAAAAGCCTCTTGGACCCATGGGCCACGCCCAACCGGAAGTCGGCCATTTTGAATTGAAGATTTGGCTTTTTTGCACTTGTGGCCAAAAGTTAACTCCTACTATTTAATGGTAGAGAGCTGAGAGTGCAGCCACAGGTACCCACAATAGTCTACTTTAAATGTTATTTACAACTTTAAAAAAAAATGGCTTAGTTTGGAAAAAGCGCCCGCTCAAAAAAAATGGTGCTTTTTGCAAGCGCCGTCAAATGGCTGCTTCTAAAGCAAACCATTTACAATTTCAGTGTTGTTATTCCTCCAGCTCGTAGTTCAGACCTTTGTGAACATAATGTGACAAAATTATGTGGGTCCAGCAAAGGCCGTGGCCATGGCAACACTGCTATTTTTGATCTTCCTCTGATGCATAGTCGTGAACCCATAACCGTAACTCTGTCATTCTTTGACCAAATGGCACCAATTCTTCCATAATTATTATGCAAGCAGGCCTGAACAAAATGATATCTACATATATATGTAATAGAACCACCTACTGCTAACAGGAAATGCAGTCATCCATTTAGCTCCGGATGTACTGATGCTCATTCTAATGCAAAATAATGACTTCTGTTGAGTTTTGTGTAACTGCACCAAGGTAGCGTAGAGTTTAGTGGAAAATGGGAGTTCTCGGAAACCACTTTAGAAATCGCCCAATTTCATAGATATATCCTAGGGATTTCATGCTAGACAGGTGAAACTGCAGCCACAGGTACCCACAGTAGTCTACTTTATTATTATTAGTCTACTTTATTATTATCGTTATTTACAACTTTTGGCTAGGAGGCTTACTTTGGACACAGCGCTTCCTCAAACAAGAGTAGTGCTTTGTGCAAGCAGCGACAAATGGCTGCCTTTTAAATGTGAGAAGCCTGTAACTCAGCTTTCCATAGTCCCACTCCCACCAAACTACACACTTTTGGTAAGAATCCGTCCCTCATTTCATTGACACCAAAGTGGGACCCGCAAGTCACAGCACCACTTGGTGGTGACATGCTCACTTTTCTGCACTTTTGGTCCTCTAACTGCTGCTACATTGATGCTATGCAGCTGAGATGTCTTCAGGACACTCCTGCCTCTTTGCCAATGCTGCTAATGCCTCATCAGCATGTTTGCTGGTACTGCGCCAAGGTGGCGCTATGGAGTGTGACGGACATTAATGACCCAGAACACACAAAGGCAGTCACAGGGGCTGACTATCACTGAGGTAAGCGATTGCCGGGGAGGCGGTACATCAGGGCGGCGGTGCACAGGGGTGGCAGTACGACACAGCTCAGGCCCTACTCTTGGTAGGTCAGCTAATAAAGTGTGATATCATGTTCTGTAACAAACAATAATGGTGACACAAATGCCCATTGCAAGCAATCTAATATATTTCAGGAAAGGAGAGTTTAAGGAGATATCTTTGAGATTTATGACTCTTAGGTGGAGATATTCTGTTAAAGACAATATTTGATTAGCTGTTGAGGGGTTGTTGCTTGTGCTATTTTGAACAAATGTACATTGTTGTGCAATTTTAAACAAATAACAGATGAAGGAAGGCCAATGGAGCGTGCCTCCAATGCATGTGAAAATATAAACAGTATCAAAATAAACAGAGTAAAGAGGTAATTTCCTTGTAAACTGCTCCAGGAAAAGAATGCAATCATCACTACTAACCACTAACACTGAAATGTAATATATCAGCCAATCAAATAGCTCAAACGAATTTTCCTGATTTCCTTTTTCCTTCCTTCTTAACTTACACAACATGGACAGTAATGTGGAAAAAGAGGTAGCTGCTAAATTTTATTTATTTTTTTAAGCTAAGAAAATAAACACTGCATTATGTTGATGTCGCTGCGACAGACATCTCCTTTGTACTAAAAGTTAAATTAGAATAAAGTTTCTGTATAAAATGTTGTTGTTGCTGTAACTTTTCCAACTACATTTTATGATTGAGACAGAGACGATAACAAACAAAGATTGAAGACAATGTGAGCAGGAAGGATTGGCCCTGGGACTAGCTGATAAGAACAAATGATCAATATTATATGATTTAACCCTCCTGTCCGATTTGGCTCGGTAATGTTATCATCATTCACAGGCAATATAGGGAAACGCCTTCAAAGGGTGACATTTCCTTCTGCTCGTGTCCTTGCACCGTTGAGTTTAGATAGATAGACAAAGTCATTCTTTTTTTATATTTCCACATCGATGATGAACCGTCTCGGCATGAATGGATTTTCTGCTGCTGGCATTAAGGACGAGTGTGATATACATGACCGTTAACAAAGTGCTTAAAGGCAATTTCCTGCTTTTGGCATCATGCTTATTGACTTTGGTAAATAAAAGAAAAAACATACAAACAACCCAAACTTGACAGTCTGTCTCAGCTCTCTTTATATATTGTTTTTGCACATGTAATTTTAAGGCTGATTTTAAAGTCCCTGTGGTCACTCTGTTTTGTAAGGTAGTACTTGCCTTTCTGTAGATAATGGCATCACCTTTTATTCATATAATGAAATAATATATTTTTGCATCATGCACCAGGACTCCATGGACGCCTGGGATCCTAAACGCCAGACATGTACTGTGTGTTAGACTGGTTTCTGTTTACGTGCTCCAGCAGCAGCATTTCTGCAGGTCTCCAACAGTCTGTGTATTGTCAGTGAGGCGGTTATGAAACACATCAGTCTTGCAGTAAGATTGTTCCACAGATGTGGAGCTGACTGGCTTCCAGCTTCTTTGAAGTGACTCTGGAGTTTCTAGATTCCAAGTCTGTCTATCTGCGTTGGCTGACGACAGAGGCTGCTGAGGGTTAGATCTTATTTGCAGTGCTCAGCGTAAACAAGGTAGTTGCGGTGGGCCAAGTCAACCTGACATGCAAAGAACAGGAGTGTAAGCAACGTTGGGAGATGGAGCCCAGGCCTTCTGTAAACCTTCCTAATCAGTGACACTACGATGGAATCAGCATAGCTGTCAGATGGAGGTCTTGCGCCATAAACAAAGTGTTGGGGAGAGTTATATCAACTCTTGCCATTGTGTTTCTATTTGTTACATTGTTGGGTAAACAGTCTGTGTCTCAGGGGAATCTCTTGTCTCAGTATCAGGTGGGAGAAGTTCAAAGGCAGCACAGGGGTCATGGGAGGAAAGAGTCAGGAGCCAGGAGTGAATTTGGTGGGGACAGGGCTCCTGTTGTCCCCAGCTGTCCTGTGCATGTCACCCCTCACTGAAGGACAGCCCCAGGTCAGGAGGCTGTAGAGAAGAAAGGATGAGAGGTTCAAATGCAGGCTATAGACGAGAGGAGCCTGGAGGAGGGGTGGCATCTATATGAATAAGTGTGTGTGTGTGTGTGTGAATATGTGATTTGTGACAGTGCACAGTGTCATCCACTCCCCTCCCCTGTTCTCACACACACAAGGACAGCGTGACCAGACATCCCTTTGGCCTCTGATACATTTATATGCTTGGAGCAGCCTCTGCTCAGAAAGGGAGACCCACAAGATGCACCTGAGCAAATATTAACATCCTCCATAAAGAGCCTTTGATGTGCAGGGGCCAAAGCCGGGGTCGGCACCCCTCAGCAGGCTTGGCTTGGAGAACAGCGTCTGCAGAGTCAATAGAGGAGTGGGAAGATACTGAGGAGCAGACGGGTCAGACTCTCAGCCAGACATGAAGGCTTTGCAACACATTTTGGGGTCAGGAAATCTGCATCCACCTTTTGAGGGTTTATTTATTTAGAGGTGTGACGTAGAAACACAACAGCACCGCTGACCTATTCAGTGAATTCAAATGTCACAACTATATTTTTGATTGAACATTTGAACACCCAGGCAGTACTGGGGTTTTTTTCATTGGAAAGGCCATAGTTAGCACAGGGAATTCTATCTCCGAGGCCTCCGTGAAATACTGTAGGAAGTTCATAAAACTCAACAGTGCACAAAAAAACTTATTTGAAAAATGAAAAAAGATTAACTTCCAGAGACTTAAGTGTCTTTGCCGCTAAATCCCTTTTCAAATGATAGGAAGAGACTTGAGGGAAATAAATATATAAACTCATCCAAGAACCAGGCTAAGTGGTTTATCTCCTTTCATCTTGCCACTGCTATATGAGGACTAATCCTGCCTTGTGTCTTCAGTGTGGTGCCGGGGCCCTTCTGAACTACATTAAATAGAATAGATTAGCTCCTCCAAAAAGTCACGAGGTGGCATTTCAGAATCTGCCTTGTGTTTCTTTTTTTTTTTCTTTTGGGTGCCATAGATAAAGGATGGCATGAGTCAGTATCTGTGCTCGGCTTTGTCTTTGAAGTGTGCTGCTGACATCTGAACTCACACCAGAGCGAAAGGAGTTTTGCAGGATTGCTGATGATAAGCAGCCATTGATTGTCTTTTGGTAACCAGGTTTATTTGAAGTGTGAAATCCGTGTGTGAAACACTTTTTGCGCGTAAGATGTGTATTTGTGGGTGTCTGCTCTCGCAACTGCATGAAGAAGATGTAGAGAACTGATGAACTGATGAAAAACATGGGAACTATTCAGCAAACCATCATTTGCAGGAACATTGTTCTCCATCTATTTATCACAATGTCCGTTCCTTCAGACAGAGCACGGTTTGCTGCATGAAATGGAGTGTGGGTGTGTAATGCAATTAAATGACTCCTTCATGTTGTTTGATCTGCTTCATTTCATTCGGTCTTACTAATTTGGAAGAAAAATCAGATAAGGCAAAGCCATCGTGTGTTTTCACATCAAAAGTGATGGATGACAATGTTTCCACTATGTTTCCTCTTCATCTCCTCACTCTGACTTCTTAGGGCGGCGGTGATTAGATCATCTCCTGCTCTCTACACAATGAGCAATTGTTGGGAGAAGCAGCCATAATTTGGACTTGTCAAACCGATCTAGTTAAGACTAGATCAAAGATTCTACTGCATACTACCTAACATTCCAAGAAGACTTGTTTATATCTCCTTATTCCTTTTCTTTGTTGCCAAGTACAGGTGTGAGTTTATGTGCAGAGGATGTCCTCAGAGATCTGAAATTAGCTGAAGAAGAAACAATGTGTGCTGGACAGTTTATCTTAGGACAAACTTGGCAACTGGCAAAATTCCTCATGTACAGTAGATGAGATCCACTGAGTGTGTCTGTGTGTGAAGTACCCATTTCTGAATTTGTTTATGTACATGGTGCGCAAAGGAGCGCCTGATACAACTAAGGAGGTGTGCAGGAGGTTCTCCAGATGCACAGAGTTGGGGGAAGCATTAACAAGACCGCAGCTATGCCAGATATGCCCAAACCAAACAAGAGGAGCTGAAAGGCCGCAGGCCGCACACAGAGGGCTTGTGGCTGAAAGAGATGGGGAGAAAACGAGGGAAGGTAGACACTGATTCGAGTTTTGTTCCTCTAATCTCATGTCAGATTGAAGCCAGTAACATGAATTTTAGCACATAATAAAGGGCTGCAACCTTTTCAGAGAAAATGAAGAGGTTCTGATTTGTTGAATAACGAGCCTGCGTATTGTTTCACATGCTGATTGATTTGGAGGGAGCATTCATAAGCATGTCAAAGTGCAGGCAGTTTGACCTTACTTATGGGCATCATCATCTTCTTACTGCACATGCGTGTGTCTGCATGTGCCCAAAAACATTTAACCTCAATGTTTTAAAAGATGTAACATGCTCCTCACTGTTCACACTGTACAGATCTGCATCCATTCACAAGTGACAGTCAGATTCTTGTGATGTCTGAGCCATATGTCTAATTTCTGATGCGTTTATGGCTATAAATTAAGACTGGACTAACCTGATCCCTCACATGCTACACCTCTGTTATGGTGACACGGTATTTAAGCTTATTCCTGCGAGTGTACAACCCTCTTAAAACCACCAGTATTTGAAAAACGACTTGTCTTAATGCCAAACTCATTATCTTAAAATGTTCTCCTGAGCTGTCGTATCATTAATGCCTCTGCTGGATTCAACGACTAGTTTATGTTTCTCCTTATTTACAATCTTCTGTCAAGAAATAAATCTGTAAAACTGTAACTGCAAAATACATATGTGCATATAAAATATAAATGAAGCATAGAGCTCCAATGTCTTCATATACTTGCCATTGATAGTTATACCATCCACAGTTTATTTTGTTGGTCTGGTACTCCCTGTTTATATCTTGTAAGAATCTCTATATTCTTCCAAACCTAATTACTTGCTTAACAAATAATTGAATTGGAAAAGGGATACACACACAGGCCTTCTCGCATAAATGTCAAATAGCAACACTGGGGATGAATTATCCTTTCAAAAATTGAAAAAGTAAATGTTTGTTTTACCACTAAAGTCCAGTGCTCTAAAAAAAGATATCACTTGCAAAAGTCAACCATTATGGAAATGTTTTTTCTGTGTTTGAATACAGAAAAGTGTTTGATGAAAAAGAAATCCTTTAATATGCTGTGAAAACTATATTCCACAAAGCTGGACACGATACAAAATAGTTGACTGATTTCAGATCTCCCAGTGTGTGTATAAACAAGTGAACATAGCAGTGATGAAGAATATCTGTGTGTAAGTTTGAAATAGGAGAGCGAAACCCTCCCGAAGGCATCTGTAATACCATTAAAGCTACAGTCATGCTGTATAACACAGTATTGGGACCTGGCTGCTGATCTATTTTGGTATGTGTAAACAGGGGCCCGTAGTGGACCTTTATCTTTCAGCAGAAACACATTTATGGGAGCATCAAATGAGGGCTGGAGCTGAAGAACAGGCCTTCTTATTTAATAATTAATCAAGATGCAGTTCAAGGCACACAATCTGATGAAAGCACCGTCTGTCAGGCAAAATTAAGCCCTTCTATCATTCCATTATTGTTGTTAGTTTAGGCTGATCCATCTTTCATTCCTTAGCCCCTTCCCCCCTCCTGCCTTCAATCCTTCTTGCCCTGTCTCCCCTCTTCTTATCATAAGTTTGAGGTTGTCAATGTGTCAATTAAAGCGAGCTGCAGCATGTTGTTTCATCGCATGGGACGTTTGATGTCTCGATAAAAAAGTGCTTTGAAATCTGTTTATTTTGCCTTTGCGTTGCTCTTTCCTCAGCACTCCTCTTCTCCCCGGCTGGTATGCTGTGGGTTCCTCTTATCTTTTGTGGCTGTAAATTAAAGTGTCGAAGAAAATGCAACAAAGGTATGCAAGAGAGCTGATGATGTCACATATGGATGATGAAGACTTGAAAGTAAACACACAGAAAGCTTCTCGAGGGCATGGAGATATGGTAGTTCCATCATATGATGAACATATTCCACTTTTACATGGCTCTGGTGAGGATTCACTCATATTCCAATGGAAAAGTCAAATAAAACTCTCAGTCCATTCAAAAGTGTTTCTTTAATGTTTTGACACATTTCTTTTGGATTTTCAGATTTTACATCCCACTCATTTGCAGTTAATATAAATGTCTTAGGAGATGCGCTATTATTTCAAGTATTTCATAACACCCTGGCAAGTTCAGAGTTGCATACTTCATACTTGTACTTACTAGTCCCCCTAAGGTTGGAGGGGGGTTATTGTTCATCAATGCTGCAATGCAGTGACTTCATGTTGAGCACATTGGATTATAGCTGTCAAAAACACCTTTTTAAATGGGGATAACATCTCATTTATAATATTAGACTGTAATGTGTAATGTCTTATAATAACAAAAACATAAGAATTACAATAAATATTAGAATAGCAAAAGTTATATCTATCTGTGCTAATCTTCTATTTATTAGCCTCTTGAGGAAGGGCCAAAATCTGATAGGACTCCCAATGTAATTTCCCATCACAGTTTGTAATACAATCATCAGCATTAGACACACAGAATGAAGATAATTTCACACTTCTTACGGATGCATTAATATAAACACGAACTCTTACATGAACTCTCCAGGCTTAGGGATCAAACTGCTATCACTCTGATTATATATAAGCTACTCTACCTATAGAGAGCCATGTAGACTAAAATTAAACATGGAATTGTTGCCAGACCATGACCAGTGGGTTTTGTGACCACAAATTATTGCATATGCTCCATCTACTTTGTTCTTTATACATTCTGTTTATCTTTAATTCGGCCAAAAATCCAGTCAACCATGATTGGTAAATATTACTCTAAAAGTAGAAAGCTTTTCGTCCCAAACACTTTTCCACAGCCAATGCAGAAAAGCTTGGCTACTTTTTCATTTTTGAGGGGTGGAGTGCTCACCCTCCATCACCACCATTCATTAACATCAATTCTTGGCTCCGTATTTAAAAGCCTTAATCAAATAAGTCTTTCATCGTCAGGTGTATAAAGCTCCACGTAGTGCATTCCAAAATGCCTTGGTGTGTCTGTGTGTCTGTATGCACACCCTCATTGTTCACAAGGTGTATATCTATCATATCCATATGCATATACAGAGCATTCCTTACTACCCACACAAAGAGCTTTCAGGCATAGTTGGCTCATGCAACAGAAAACACAAGCAGATCTGACAAGAACAATGTGCAACAGTAACTGTGTTCCACATACCTGTATGGTAGCATTTCCTCTGCATGATCCCACAAGAGGAAACTTATCAGCTTTGCCAAAAAATAAAAAACCCTGTAACTTCAAATGATTCTACCCACAACAACATTGAGTGAAACGTTTCAAGTGAGGAAAATGAAAATAACAATCAATTCAAATATATTTATTTTAGATTGGCTACTGGAATGCATTCAAAGTGTGGTCTCACATCACAAAACACTATCCATTTTACTTTTTCTGGAGACCGACAATTGAGATTATTTAATATTAAAATCTCATCAAATTGTGATGTCAGCTTTACCAACTGGTAATTGTCAAACTACTCTCTCCCAGTGGGCTGCCGGCGGGGGGCTGCACGTTGGCGGCGTGGCAGACGCATCAATTTCTGTTGAGCAATAAAAATATGGGTTTATTTAATTGCCTGATTCTGTGTTATTACTGAGTTCACATCTATGGCAAAACATGTGGAAATATTGTGAATAAGAAATGGACCCCCCACTTATTCTCCAGGCTCTCGGAGTCAGCGCGGGTGGTGGCGGTGTGTGAGCTGCTCCTCTCCCTGACCCCCACCTGTCTGGCCTCTTGATGTCCAAGCACTTTTTTTTAATCTCGGCGGGGGTGCGTCGCTCCAACGCGTTCACTCTCTGGCAAACCTTATCCCACTCACATTGTTTTTTTTTTTTTATACTGACGGGACAGGCTGCCGAACAAAATCCTTTGTTCCACCTCCACCTCCCTTTGTTTCTCCTCCACCTCCCCAGCACCTCCAGCTCGCATACCGCGAACTTCTTTTTCTTCGACATTTTTTTGCAAGCGTGGACAGGAGAGACCCTATTCAGATAAAATTGCATATGTATAGGTGGGCGTAATCATGTGCTCTCAATTCCACACTGAGTGGGATGTATCAAGGAAACGTGTGTGGATTCCGGGGGATTCGTGCGACCGCCGGTATGAGATCCACGCAATTATTGATACATGAGGCCCCAGGACTAACCGGCACAGGAGCAGTTTCTTCCCAACTGCAGTCACTATTTTAAACAGTCAATAACTGCAATGTCATAACTGCACCATCCATTTGCACTTTTGCTGACTTTTGATAGCTGTACTTATTTTATTTTATTCTATTTTACTGGGGGTTTTTTATGTTTTGTTTTTTTACTTTATCCTTTGAACTAGAGAGTGATAAGAAGTTCAGTAGACAAATTCCCTGTATATGTCACATAGCCTACTTGGCAATTAAAACCGATTCTCATTCTGATCCTTATAAAATGCACCAATCATACATGGTCTACCACAGAGAGGGTCGGGTTTGTGTTCTACAGATTTTTCGGTCTTACTTATGTCATAGTTGGCCATAGTTAACACAGATGGCAGTTGTTCAGTTGGTACAGCAATCCCAACTATCCAAAACGTAACAGCTGGAACACATGGTCACATCTTTTTCCTACCATCATGCAGAGAGAAAACATATCTTAGTAAAACCTCACTTTAAATTGGGATATTATTCTAGATTGAAATCCCAGCACCATAGGAATGTCTGTCATGACAAGTATACGTCCCAAAGGTTAAAAAAGAGGAGCTAAGTCTCAGAGCTTTCAACAAAACCCTTCAAAATAAAAGCACTACTAAGAAATGGATTTTGGACATAGAATAGTGGTAATTGGATGTGATTATTTTTGTCATGTGTTGCAAACTACATGAATCCCGTTGTGAAGCCCTCTGCAACCATCTGCACAGCATTTTGAATGTTTGCGGTGTGCCCCAAAAGATGTAACTCATCTGACATGTTTCATCTAATATATAAACAAAGACAAACAACAAAAAATCTATACAGAAATTCAAGCCTCTGCTGATGTCTGTTTCAGACCTTATCAGGGATTCATCTTGAAAACAGCCAAGTGTTAAATAAATAAATAAAGTTTGTGAGGTTATTATCCAGTCTGAGAATACAAATGCAGTGATAATGATGATGGTAAAAATTCAAAGTTTCTCTTTCAGATTGAGAAGTGGCTGGTAGACATAATCAAAGACAATGCATGAAGCCCAAGTTAGATATCCGATCACTCAAATAAATAATTTTTTTGATGTATATAATGCTCACCATCAAGATGACACAAAGTATCCAGGAATGCATGTTTACTTGTTCATGAGGTTGACCCTTGTGATTCAGCAAGTAAAACAAGTGTCGCCTTGTTCAACCCTGCACTGCTTTGCTGCACCCTGGTGCCTTGGCACTTTGTGGTGTCAGGTGGCATTCAAATAAATGAGGGTTATTTTGTCATGCACGGCTGATGTCAGTCAGAAAGTGATCTTGATCTTTTTATATTACTCAGTGTTAGAAGCATCTGGCTGGTTTTAAAAGAATAGCAGCAGCAAAGGAATTACCGAAACCCATTTTTGTGTCTGATTCACAGTTTTTTATTCTACATCAAAAAATGTTCTCAGGGCTCTTTTTGTACACAGCAGGTCGAGACCATGCTATTTATAATTTATAATGATCCATTTACATTCTATTTCATTGTAAAGTGCCATGAATAAACTTTTATTGTCACACGAGTTCTCCTACTCTCCTTTATATCTTCACTTTATCAGAGGAACAGAGAAACATGTGGGTTTCTGTTGTAGTGACAATCTGGGTTTGACCCTGTGACCGTGAGACTACTTTTTAAGTGCCCTCATGAGGTTTGTGGGAATTTGCAAAGCTAACTGCACTTTGCACAGTCATCAAAGGATGTGTTTAAAAAAGAAAATCAGATTACATATAGAAAGCTTTCAGGAACATGACTGTGATCTATGAGCAAGATTCCTGATTCACATGTGCAGGTAGCAACAAATACACCAAGACTGTATTATCTCTGCATCAGTGGTACCATCTATTTGTACTGGTGTTATAAACTGACTCAACATAAAAAACTGGCATTCCTCCAAAATGCATTTGAGTCCACAATTATTGACATATTATTAGTTTTCGATTTTGAGGTAACTGCATCTGAATGACGCTCAATTATATTTCTGTTTGCATCAACCTACAAAGAAAGAGAATTATAAGTGAAATGATGGAAGATTTACAATATGTAAATTCCCCAATGGCTTCATTATGAGGAGCAGAGAGGGAATTTACATTTCAATGGAGTGGTAGTGCAGTGTTGTATATAGGCATTCACATAAATTATATATAATCTCAAAATAAAGAAATAAAAAAAACCTCCCTTTGAATGATATAAGTATTTAAAAATCATTAAAAACTGACTTATTTACAGACTTGAGTTTTAGGCAGTACAATTATAGAACTATGGTCAAAATTCATATAGTTGGTATATGGTATATGGAAAAAAAACATGATCTTCAAGGAAAATATATCTTATAGTTTACACATTCATTTAGCATATTCCTGGGCCTTTGAACGCCTCTCTGTGTCTGTGGTTGTGAATGTGAAGGTGTGTGTCTGAGAAGGTGTACTATTTAGGCTGAGGGCCCCTGGCCCTTTGTTTAGTGGTGGTGGTGGGGGGGGTTAATTAGGACGCACTTCGTCTGGGGCCAACGGTCTAATTCAGCGGTGCTGTTAACAGCTTCACTAAAGATCAAATGCAGTGCAAAGAGATCAAAGTGAGTGCTGGACTGGTTTGAAAGGGGAAGCTACAGCCTAAATTAATTAGGGCTTTTATTCTCCACAGTCAGGTGGCTGAGTGGAGACAGGTATGTGAGCAGCATGAAGGCAACACCTGGTCAATGTCCAGGGGTGCTCTGTCAATTATGCTGTAACTGAGCAGAGAGTATGTGCGCTTGCATGGCCACCCTCCCTCTGTCCTGAAAGAGAACACCTGCACCAAAGCTGCATCTTCTCTGTGTTTCACTTGGAAATGAATGAATAATCTTGGAGGCTTTCATTTCGAAATACAATATCTAGAGAAAGCAGACTTTTATACCCACATGTATAGATATGATAATTACATAAAATAATTTTATATGATTTATATTATAATTTTTTGCAAACAAAATGAGCTACATATGTCACTTTGGTATAGATTTTTCATCTGACCGCTTGTATGCTTTTCCCATTCCAGCCATTGGTCCTCTGATTACCTGTGAATGCATCTTTTAATTTGGATTAGTCTGGCCTAAATGTGTTCTTAACACCTGTGCCAGAGTTCAAAATGTCTGCTCATTGTATGGCTTGAATAATACAAATACATTTTTTACCCCACACTCCAGTTGAATTCCTATTTAAAAAGAACTCGCTATCCTTTCGTGAGACTGCGTTGTTTCCCATTGCAGTTGTGTGATTTTGCATGGTTAGAGAGAAATTAAACAAAAAACAACAATATTGGTTTGTTAAGAAAGCCCTTCTCAGCATTGCAAGATCTCCATGGAAACACTGCGACTATTTCATTCCACGTATTACTGCGTATTTTATGCTTTAACTCGTGATAATGAAATCATTATTGTGTGTCATTGTTGAACCATTTTCTCTCAAGTCTTTTTTTTCTCCAGCAGTTAAAACAGAACCACTACACACAGCTTCCACTCGAAAACTTGACTATTTCCCGTTGATGTCATACTTGATTGGTTCCCATGGATGATGTCAGTGTTTATTCTGTATTTACTCGGCTCTTGCCTGAGAGATATCACACCAGACTACCACGTGGACTCGGGCCTGATGAGTGGATTCTGTGGTCACTGGGCCAAGGCCTCATTTACAGCTAATCTGTTTGGCCGTAGAAAACAGTGAAGACGTCATCTGTAATTTGGCCCCTTGTGTGAAGTATAGCAAGGGGCTCTGGCATTATCTTTGAATTCCATTCCCAAAACCTTCTCACCACAAAATTCTGACTCCTTCTTTAAAATTCCCAGAGATTCCCTTTTGGGATTACTGAAATTCTCCAACTGCTATGAGAATTCCAACCTACATGTTTTCATCTCTTCGTTCAAAATCCGCTGTTGTTTTCTTGAACGCTCCACATTGCAGCAAGATGACAAGCAGGCTATGTGAAGTGACTAATGGCTGCCATGCATTATGGAGCCCTGTAAAGATTAAACTCAGTGCTAAGTGGAATCAGAGGGTTGTTGGGAGGTAATTACATGCCAGCCTTACAAACACTACGTTTTTTTGGAATGCCGCCAAACCTGTTTTTGTATTCCTCTTTGAACTGACTTAACCCTCGGCTGTAACCTGAGGCGAGATATACTGTATATTATCCCTGCTAATATTGGTGCACTGGACTCTGTTTTCTGAAAATCCCCATGATAAACCCTTAGATTCAGATATTGACCAAATTCTTGATTCACCTTTTATGTCAGAGACCTGAGACCAGCAGAACACATGACTTCTTGACCATTCGGGGGTGTTATGAATACCACCCAGATCTCATATCTCCCCTTTCATGCCATCGCCCCCCTCCCACTTGCTTCATGGGTGGGAACTCCACAAATTAAAATCAAACACCATCCTAAATCATTGCGGGAACATCAGCCTTCTTTTGTCACCAACCTTAACTGTTGCATGACTAATAAAGCAGGTGCAGGTGTAAGAGCATTCCCCAGAGTCTGTTGGGTGTGGATAAAGGAGAGGAAGGAGACTGCTGACAGAAGGTGTGTATTCGGTGCTTCCGAATGGTAATTAGAGTTGAGGGTTTGGTTCTAATACCAAGAGAAAGAGGGTTGTTCTGTGGTTGTTGCAGACACTTTGGCTATGCTGCTCTGATAGCACAAGTAAGATGTTTCCTAATCATTTCATGCGTGTGCACAAGCTCAGTCTTTACACTGCACTGCACTCTGAGGACAAACAGATTGGGCTGAATAAATTACACCATTCATTAGCAGCTGCCCAGTCTGGGAACCTGATAAATGACGAGATAAAGCGAGTGGCGTACGGAGGAGCCGAGCTAATTACCAACTAATTAAGCATTCAAGCTCAATCAGAATGCGATCAGCGCTGTGACTGGTTCGGATGGAGCGGGAGCTGTAGCTCCGCAGCTCCTGCAGTCGGCAGCACACAGTTCAGAGCATGAGTAGATGGTTTGTGAGGGGGCAGGATAATCATAGCTCCATAGCCCTGTGAACAACTTCAAAGTGGACAGCTGCATGCAGGGTGCATATCAATTAAACGTAGCAGAATGGGAGCTACATGAGAGTGTTGTAGAGAACAGCTAAAAGCTCTCAGGTTGGAGGAAGATTTAAGTCATCATTAAGTCTACTTCAACAAATCATTGGACTACTGTTGAAAGTATTGGCTGTTTGTAAATAGTGGTTGTTCTTGTTAAAGTAACATGTGCTGATGGAGGGTGATGCAGTGTAGGACAGTGCTTGTTCACCCACTCTGCTTCCTTTTTTTTCTTTACTTCTCCCTCTTTCTTTCCCTTCTGTTTCTGTTTAAGGTTTCTATTTCTCTGTGCAAATGAGAGAAGCCACATTGATTTGGCCTCCAGTTTCATGTTACTATGGCAACAACATAAAAACTACAAAGTGCTTAAAGCACAGCACTTTTATCCCCCTGTCCCTCTGATCATCACAGGAAATTAGCATACCGGGAAACAGGAGAGTGCACAGAGGAAAGCAATTGTGTATTTGGAAGGCCGTGTTGGCTGCCTGAACAAAAAATTGGGGTTTTGGGGGGACTTGGCAAGTGAGTGGGAAAAACATGCTGAAAAAGAGAAATAATCATGAAGAGAATACAGACCGGGGGGGTGGGGGGTAATTTTGTCAGGAGAGTTTATGGCTTCACATTTAATGTTCTCACTGTTTGTATGAGTGTCAGCATACATATACATGTGCATGTACACGTAAACACACTAAGAACATACTGTCTCCAACACTCTGTATGGAACCCATTTTCATACAGACCAAAAAATACAAGCATAGGTGCACATTCTACTCATTTCATCAGCAAAGCACTGTAGGAGAACGGAGCAGCATGTTTCCCACTTTTGATGTAAATGAGTATCTGCCTACATGTGCAATGTTGACTGTGTGTAAAGGCTGTGTTTGTGTGCAAGACCGAAGGAGGATGGAGGGGTGGACACCAGGGCCAGAGCACCAAAGGAGATTTGAAGGCCAACATCAAACACCGCATCAGCTCATTAATGCATGTAGGGGTGACCCGGACCCAGCACGGAACAACACAAACACATCAAAAACGCCTTCTAAAGCCCCCATCTTGACCGCCATCACACTGAGCCATAGGAAGGCTGTGAAATCCGCCCACCAGTCCCATAAATTTGAATTGCTGCCTTGTTTATCATGTCTCACCGATGGACAAAGGCTACAGATTGAGTTGGCATGGCATGGGGCATCTAAAATTAGATTCACAGTGACGCCTGTGTGTAATGGGTGTACTTTCGCTGATGTTGTGCATGAGAGCGAGCTCCAACTACTTTTCTGAAAAGAAAGGAGACAAAAAATATTGCCTTTTCTCACACTGGTATCTGAGCCATTACATTGGTCAGATATCAATATTGTTTCCCAATTTTGCTTGCTGCACTAGGTGGTTAGCCACAGATGAAAAACGTCACGCTTCTGACTGTCTCACTCACTGAATCTGTCTGCCTGAAGGCTACCCAGCATGCAATTCCGAAACAAAGAGACCTCTTTTTGATTTCTACACAGCGTGACCTTTTTTGATTGGGTGAGATTGGTTGGCATGGAAATCAATACTGCGTTGTGCATTTGATGCAGCCTTATCTCTTCTCCACACTGTCTGCAGGTAGAGGCAAGGGACGTTCGTGTATGTGTGTGTGTTTGCTGGTATACGTGCACTTAACGGTCCTTCACAGTGTGTGGACCATAACAATAGTTCCTCTTCATGAAGTAAATTACTTTTGTTTGCCAGACAAAAAGAGAAAAAAAACAAACAAAAAAGACAGTTTGAAATGAGTCAGAGCTGACTAAAAAAGAAAATATATGAAGTTCTACAGAAGCCCATGATGTTACTATTAAATATTTTCCCTAAACCTTATTAGTCAGGCTTTCTCTCAATTGCCATCCCATAGATGTGTCTTCCTCCTGAAGTCATCTTGCTGCCTTTGAACAACGATTAAACTCAAAATGATTGAAAAATTAATAAATATGCCATCAGAAGAAATACTACAAACTTAACAGTACGAGTTCACGAAGTGAAGAGTTCAAATCTGTTTTCTTCATTTCACTTTAAAGAAATGCTCATACATGCTTTCATCCAAAGACAAAAATAGCTTCAGTGCATTTCTTTTAGTTTGGATGCCATTCAAAATATACTAAAAAATGTGCAGTAGGGTGATACTACACTCAAACTCTTCTTCTGTGCTCAGATGATGGAGCTGACACATTGCTGGCTGAGCCAACCAGCATAACTGAAAGGTGAGCGGGCGAAACTACAACCTGGATGGCTTACCACTCTGAAATTGGACACTAACATGGAGGAGATCACTGTCCAGCCAGGGACAAAACCCATAGACTTGGAAGAGAGTTAAACTTTGCTGGCAATCACCAGCAAAAGAAACCTAAATCCCGACAAAAGGAAGAAAAAAAATCCCCACAGGCTTTCTTTCTTCTTATATGTGGTCAAGATAGTTTAAACTCTCTGACAGCTACTCTTGTTCAATGTAGATTCAATGCATTGGGAGTATTTTTGTGTCGTTGTTATGTTTTTGTTTTCCTTCAGTATGTTTTAAAAACCGTTTAATCAAAGGCAATCTACAGTCTCTTAAAAGATTCTTTTCAAAGACATAGCTTGAGAGGAATTGAGCCACAGATAGGCTGATGCTCGATATTTCAGTTCAAAGCTCAATTGTAATTTTTTAAACAGCGCTGAAAAAAAATGTTTTTGGGTGTCGGGCATGTTTTTACAAAATGATCCACGCAAATCGGTATCACAATATGCTTCTAAAAATATCTATTTCAATAACAAAACAAGATACATAAGGATATGAGCCATGTTTTGGCATGATCCTGCCTGAATCCAGCTTAACAGCCTCAGTACTCTTTTTGTGCATATCAATGGCCACAGCAACCAGCTGTTTCTCACTGTGCACCTCTAAAAAGCGCATCTGAAACCATTTAAATCAAAAGCAGTCACAGTTTCCACAGTGCATTATAGGCATTCCAGCATGGCCTTTTGCTCCATGCTGTGTAGCCTTGCTCGGCAGGGGAGCGCGGTATAAAGTGGGCACACAGCAACACAAATATGTGGCCCACTGTGCATTCCCCTCAGGAGCACTAAAGGAGGAAGAGACAGAGGAACAGAGAGAGGGAGAGGGGCAGCTGAACGACCTCTGAGTTTTTTTCTCTCTCTCCGGCTTCTTGGGTTAAAACCTTTTTCCTCGCCTCAGATAAGAACCTTTTTTCTTCTTTGAATGCTTTGTCTCCTGGCCAGATCAGGGGGGGAAAGAAAGAAAGAGGAGTGCTGTCTTACTGGCATACCCCGTGGTGGGTGCTCGTACAAAAGGAGACAGAGCAAGTGAACAATGGTTGATCCAGGCAGATGTAGGGGAGCTCTATTAAAATCATAGTCTACATCATGTGTGACAACAATTATAAAAGTCCTGTTGTTAGCAACAAAGATAACATCAGATAATATGCTGTAGTGTCATGTGTTTCTCTTCTTGTGAGACTCAGCACACAAACCAAAACAGAAACCAACCGGAGATAGTAGTAGTAGTTAGTAATGGAACAGAGTATGTTGCATAATATTTAATCCAGCATAATTGTTTTGACCTCTTTAAACATAGCTTTTCAGTATAGAGTATAGTTTATTTTAAGATATAAAGTGTTATTTGAGCTTAGCTACACTAAGCTCCTCTAAAGAGATAATGACTACGGATGCAGTCAATATTCGGGTTAAAGTACATATTCCTTGTTACTGAAACATCCAGAATAACCAGTTTACATGGTAGCTGTAATCAATTGGGATATCCTGATCAAACCAACGATGCACGTCTCGACACATGGACAATGTGATGACTCAAAGCGTGTCATTTCTGCTTCTTTTTCCAACAACAGCACAGCGGATAATGAACACCCTGGTTAGCAGTTGCCCTCTTTTGGTGCTGGTACTGACCCACCAGCAGTACCTGACACTATTCCTTGTCAGGTTCTTTATTAATGGAAGGAGAGAACGTGAAGAAATGTCAAATAATGTGGGAGCATATTAATGTGGGAGCACATTAATGTGGGCGCTGTGCCAGAGCTGGAGCCTGTGCTGTACTCAAAAGACCAAGATTCCTTGCGAATAAACCATGCACAGAACACAATTCATGTTCCTTTTGATGGAAATATCCTGATAGGCATATACAAATATTCAAATTAAAAAAGGAGTAACCCAGAGGGAATATTCAGGTTTTTTAAAAAAAAAGAATATGAGCATATTCTGGTTATTCAAATAGGTTATTGGTGTTTACATGGCCCTACGCAACCAGGTTATTGCAAATATTCTGGTTAGAAAAAGGTTATTTGACTGCATATTACTATAGTCAGCAAGGAGACAGATTCCTTGTATGCGCCAAAATAGAACCTTTTCTGTATTTGCACTTTCACATAACATAACATGGCAATGGATTATACAAGTGTAATGGGGATTTAGCCAAAGGAAAGGATGCACAGGCAATCTAATCTGCACATCGAGCAGAGGACATCCAAAACTTTTCTTATTATCTTCCACTTTCCATTCCTATCTCCCGAAAAAAATTCTGAGAAATTTAGAGGCCTGGCATCCCAGCATTCATTTTTCATCAAGCAGGTCATTAGTCTTCGAGCTGGAGCTGGCCGGTTCAAACAAGCGCTGTCTCCTTTTCATGAGGTGGCCCAACAGCAACAATTACAAAGAACTCGCAAAACACACACAGCTTCTAGATGCAACATTTTCATACTGCTCCTGCACAGTGTTGTTTCTTTCGATTGATATTTTTCCAGCAACCTGACCTGGAAGCAGGCTTTTACCCAGCAGGGGTGAAACTGAAATTCCAGTGATGAAATTCAGATGAAACATTTTCCACTACATCTATACCCGAAATCAATTTTATCTTTCAAGAATTTCGAAAAGCTGCAGCGCTTAGCAGCGTCGTGGCACGGCAAAAACATTCTTGGTTTGCAGGTGCCTGTGGTGTGGAGTTCACATGTTCTGTCCATGCCAGTGGGGGTTTTCCGTGGGTGCTGCTGTTTTCCTGCAGACCAAAAAGTTGCACGTTAATTGGAGACTAAAATATACTAGTACCGCCAGCAATACAAATCACACCACAATACATTGCTACTGTATTGTAGTGCAACCTTGTAAAATCCATCATCTCTTTCCTAAACATCAAATTTTCATCACTGCATCAATGCCATGGTCATTTGTCACCAATGCAAGACATTATTGTTTGTATCTTTGCTCAAACAGGAGATAAAAGGAGGTTGTGGAAATACTTCATACCTGATATTCTATGAATATGCAAATCAAGTAGCAATGGTGCAGCTGGATATGTTGGGCCCCATAGAAACAAATAATATTGGATCTAATCAGAGACATGTTGGAATATATTTTGTGGGCCACTGCTGGTATATGGCACGTGCAACTTCTCACTAGAAAAAAATTATATAGATTTATCACTTTACTCATTTATCACTTTATATGATTCATTCCGTTGTTTGGCTGGTGAGGGGGTTGAAGTAATTTAATGCAAACACTTCATCGCCAGTATCGTACAGTATTCACTAATGTCAATAATGGCTTGAAAAGATTAATGAGTGAAATAACATGTTGCATTCAGTATTGGATTGTTTATTATCATGCTTGCCCAGACATGTATGAATTGATTTGAATAATTGACATGCCTGCAATTGTGAGCTGAACTTTTCTGCGAATAATAACAGGACATCCCGCTAAAGGAAATTTTCACTGGGTTGTTTGTTCGATCCCAGATAAGGCAACATCCCAGTGTGTTAAGATCAGCACTGAGGCGGTAACAGACATGTTATCTGACAGACTGGACAGCCGTGGACAATAAATGAGAGTGGCCACAGAGTGAGAGGTCATCCTGACTGTTCCCCCCCCCCCCCCCCAGACTGTATTACCTCCTCAAGCCCTTCAGGTAAGTTTAGGCCACCAGATGACTCCAGTTGTTGCCTCCCCTGGGGCAAAGGCATCCCGTCCACTCATGGTGGTCCGCACTCATCTCGTCTTTCATAGAACACAAGAGGCAGGAAGTATCCACAGGGATCAACAGATGCAGGGCAAAGTCACAAAATGGCTTCCTCCTGAGCCAGCCATGTGGCTCCCGTGATTGTAAACCTTCCGCCTCAGAACGACACACACCACAATGCTGTGTACATAAGCAGCTTGAGGTTACGCCTCAGTGGAATTTACCCCAAGAAAATCAGTGACAGTGGATGTGGAGACAGTGACGATATGACTGTGCGAAGGAAGGGGAGCGCAATCTCAGCCCAACCTCAAAAATCCAAGCAAATGAATCAGTCTCAGTGGTTCTAATAATGCATGTAGAAAAGTTAGATTGCATATTGGAGAAAACTTTTTTTCCCCTGTAAAAGCAGCACAGACGGTGAAATGTTTTCAGAGTGTGGACGGCAGCGTGAGAGAAACCTGCTGAATGCCAGTAAATAAATAAAGTAAATAAATCGGTGGATAATGTGAGGCAATTGTAGGGGTGTGCATAATCAGGGATTTGGAGGCTGCTCACTCTGCTGCTCATCTTCTGACTACAAAACCAGGCCCTGCCACCCGACTCCCCCCCCCCGCCCCCCCTCTCTCTCCAGCCGGCGATAATCTGTTCCAGCACACTTGCCATGAAATGAGCGATGCAGGACTCGTAATGCACTGGACAGGCAAAGCCAAACAGATAACATAAGCCCCCTTCACTATACGCCCCTCCCTCCCACACCACAAGCCTCACGCCCCCCCTCACCATCACCATCCATCCCTCCCCCCCCCCCCCCCCCCCCACCCCCCTCCACTGGCAAATCAAGGCCCTTCGGCAGTAAACAAGAAGAGGAAGATTTGGTTCATTACAAGTGAAGTTGTTTTCTCTCCCTCTCTCGGCTCTTCATCTGAAACATAATATCTGTCGCAAGTCCTCTCGTCGCTTTACACTTGCGTCACATTTCATTGTGACCCTTGTGACCTTGGCTGTCAGGCGTACAATGAGAGATGGTTGTTACGGGTTTTGTTCTCATCTCCTTTTTATAGTTGTGATTGTCATTTGGCTAATGTATGCGTGCATAGATACACATGGGCCTTGAAGCGAAAGCCTTGCAGAACTGACAGTGGTAGCCTGTAGTCTCACGGGGTGGAAGAAAAGAGACTGTTTTGATTGTGATGAACATATATTTTTTGAATGATTTTTCTCTTCTGTTAGAGTTGTCTGCCTTTAAGTCCTCTCCTTCTCTCTTGCCTGTAGCTCTTTTGATCTGGCTTTGGTTTGAATGTCATACCATCTGGATGAGCTCATTCTGGATGAATCTCTCTGCACAAATGCTAAAAGTAAAGGCATTTTCCACAAATTCCATATGTTCATGTGCTCTACTTGAAACCATATTCATTTCACTCCCACTCACTTACTGTGATAAGCTGCGCAGTCATGTTTCTAATATTTCCTGTAAGGAGGAACTGATACTAATAACAGACAAAATAATGCGTTTTCATTATTACACGGTGGCTTGAAATGCAGCACTTTCCTACTGTGCAGAGCCATTTCTTGTATTACAAATGTAACATTGAGCCAATCTTAACAATTCCTGCAAGATTTACTGTTTACTGGCATCAGAGAAATCTTTGGCCTTTATCCAAAAACATAAACTCTCTTAATGAAAACAACCCAAGCTTGCAGCTTCTCATTTAGATACTGTGTAAATGTAGATCAAAAAAACTAAAGAGCATATTCATCTCTGTGAGCGACACTGATGTTCAGATGTTGATGGGGACCTCCCTGAGAGTGTGTTTGACAGCAAACAGCAAACAGCCCCGACTGTGATCGATAGATTCCTGTTCCCTGTCTTCCCAAGTGCCTTGTGGTTTTGGAGGTTTGGAAAATCCGCCACGAAGCGGGGCCCTCCCATCTTGTCTGCACCAAACATTGTCCGGGTGGCTCCTGCTCCCATGCGCCTTGCATGCTGGAATGCCGGCACACTGGGGATAACAGGGTTTCCTAAGATCCGACCAGGACCTCTCTAATTTGGGCATCCACTCCTGCCACTTCCCCTGACCAGAAACCATTTTAAATTGGTGGCCACGTAGGAGCTGGTATTCCCCTTTTCCTCCTTTTTAATGGTTTGTTCACTTCTGTGGCTCTTTCTTGGTCGCTCTTGTATTTCTATCTATCCCTTTCCACCTCTACTGGATCAAAGTAGAAAGCTAATTTATTTCTGCTCTATATTGTTGTCCCTCATATTAAATCGAACGCTTCTGATACATGAACGAACATAAAACCCCTCTGCCATTACACAAACACACACACACACACACAGACACACAGTATTGGTATCAGTGACAGGCGTGGAATAACAGCAGCAATGTGTTAGCCCTCTCCCAGCTGTGTGTGTGTGCGTACAAGCAGGTTGTTCCTGCCAGTGAACATGGAGAGAGTGACAGACCACCCACCTGCTCTGGCTCTTCCTATTGATGTCAGTTTGGCGTCAGTGGGAGGGCAGCTAATGGGATTTCACTATCAGCACCTCAGTGTAGCCACCATGTCAGCTCCCCCTCCTCTGTAGTGCTACACACAGTCAAGCAAGGTAACACTGCTTGGCGCCGATCGCTAAGGACTGACGGTGAAAGGCACAAGACGTTCAGCAGTAGCTCATAATGCAGTTTTCATAACAGGAGAGGTGCTGAGCCAACAGAGAACCCGCAAATAAACCAAACTGCGAGTTAACCATTAAGGTCACTAGCACAGCCGCTCTCACAGTGTTCCTTTAATGTGGTAACAATGACCTGAGATGCTAATTCCACAAACGCCCTGTTCCCTTCTCTACTGGGTGTTTTTTTGTGTCTTTTAACTGAGGTTGTTCGATTGAAATTTATGCTCTGGGTGTCCTGTGTAAAAAGAGAGATGAACAGTAATTATAATCCTGTCTTTGTCCTTTTGGATCCCATATGGCTGAAAAATGTTCTGCATCTTTGCACCGCACAGGGTGCGAGGCTACAGACAGTGCATGTTGGCCACGTTTCAAAAGGTTCCTTTGTTTTTAGTATGAGGCTGCAGCAGTAAATGTGTGTATTTATTGATATAACCTACTTGTCTGATTTGGTGGGGAGGTTTTGTCATAAAAAGCTTTGAGATGATTACAGACATGCATGTGACAATGCAGTTGCCCAAAAGCATCTTCGCAAAGATGAGGAAAACAAACAGTATATTATGACTATTAATTTGAGATTGTGTTATTGTCGGCTACATTTTTCAGTTTAACCCCAAAATTGCTATGAAGTGACCCTGTTTAAAATAATGTTTTGACAATAACTCATCGGTGTGTTTAGCAGACTGAGATTCTATGAATGGAGATTAATCTGTTTGTGAAGGAACAGTGAAGGAGCTGAGTGAGTGAGTCTGGAAGAAATGAGAGCCTCATTACTCCATCTAGTCACTTTCCCTTCACCTGCCACTGTCATAACATCACTACACTTTTAAGCCCCCCTCCATCTGTCTAACTTGACGCTCTCTGTTTTTCAGCCTGCCATAACTCTTCCTCTGTCTTTCAAAGTTTACAAGTATAGTCTGGAAGTTCACACTTTCAGTTTGGTGGCAGCTTTGCACTTTTTTTTTCTTCTTCGCTCTCCTTTTTTGTTTTTTTCTTCCTTTCTTCCTTGTGTGTCGCTCCACATCAGAGATCCAGAGAGGGGCCTTTTGTGTCTGACTTTGCCCCAAAGGCAGTCGTCTTGCAAGGCAGATTAATAATTACAGAGTACACAACATCGGGGAAAACAATTTCAGCATCTTTGATGTCAAACATGAGAGAAACCAAAATTGCAAAGAAAAAAAAGAAATGACGAGGAAAGGTCTTGAAAGATGGTCTTTCTTTCTGTCTCCTTTCTTGGCAGTACTTCCTGTTATTGTTGCTTTCTACTGTTTTGCAGTGCATTAAAAACATTAAGGAGGACTTAAAAGAGAGCGGCGTCTGCCCCTGGAGGGCCACATTTGAGAAGTGGCATGGCAACTATTCTTTGTGACAATGTCAGTGAAGATGAGAAGGAGTTATATATAATATTTCACAGGATTTGGTCCATCTGTTTACATGTTTGGGCACATCAATAAACTCATGAGATGTTGTTTGTTTTGTGTAGCATTAGGATAAATGGAAACCATGGCCAAATATAGGAGGACAGCACTGTCATGGCCCTGAGTTATGATTATGGGCTGTAATTGAAAGGTTGAGGGTGCTCCATCCTCTGCTTCACTGTGAAACTCCCTATAACTGAAAAAGCCATGGATCATTGGAATGAGAATTTACAGTCTTTCTTGTCTTGTACTTTGCAAAGCCAGTACTTTTTTGTCTTGTGTAATTCAGAATGATTGGCTGTGGGCAGCCCTCCAAACGCAAATGATTACAATTCCCAGGAGATAATGAGATTGAACAAATATCAACAAAACACAAACAAAACAACCACAACCACAACTGAGGTTTAAAATGCGATTCCTGCGAGATGCTGCGGATCCCTGCAGACAACTGCTCATCTTTAGTTTGGGTTTGTTGAGGTCAAGCTGCCTTCATGTCTTGTTTTTTTCTGTTGTAGTTTGTTGTGGTATAATCAACATCTACTGAAAATTCATCCAATAACAGCAGTGTAACAAACTATGTGACTCACTAGCATTTAACAACGAAGCCATGTTAAGTCAAAAGACAGATACTGTACTGATGTTGAAAATATAAATCTGTTCGTTTTATTCTCTTAAGGAAAAAAGAAGAGAGGCCAATAAAAATCATATTAGTTTAGGCGTACGTGTGATGACCGTTTGCAGCGCATTTGTTGCATGTATAATAGAAAGAACCCCAAAATCTTTCACATTTTGTATATTTTTTGGTATATTTGTGACAAGTGTGAAAGTAACTGAGATAGTGGATGGTTGTGTTCTTTTGAAATGATTAAATATTGTCTATGTGAACAACACAATGAATAAGTGCAGATGGAAATGCTACACTCTTTAGCAATTTTCAACGGAAACTGATATTTTGCACATACAATATTTTTTATCTAGTGTGTATTAAATAAAGTAGATGATGTTATGCATGGTATGTACAAGTTTCTTTGACATAGTGTATAGAATTCCATATTTCTGACATATATTGACTTCCACACTTGTTGACAGCAGCGGAGGCATCACATGGCACGAGGGTGAGAGAAGGCAGTGTTGTCATAATCTGTGCTAAAGCTGCTGTACACATAGCTTCTCACCGCCGGCACACTGGATGCACAGCTTTGAATTTGACAGGTGTCAGTATGGAAAGACTTCTCATT
>CAESWR010000249.1:226617-236620 GCA_903171835.1 Mullus surmuletus | reverse complement strand
TTCTGACATATATTGACTTCCACACTTGTTGACAGCAGCGGAGGCATCACATGGCACGAGGGTGAGAGAAGGCAGTGTTGTCATAATCTGTGCTAAAGCTGCTGTACACATAGCTTCTCACCGCCGGCACGCTGGATGCACAGCTTTG
Source organism: Mullus surmuletus (assembly GCA_903171835.1). Lineage (NCBI taxonomy): Eukaryota > Metazoa > Chordata > Actinopteri > Syngnathiformes > Mullidae > Mullus > Mullus surmuletus. The sequence continues at coordinate 236,472 of CAESWR010000249.1, read as the reverse complement.
AATTTGACAGGTGTCAGTATGGAAAGACTTCTCATTTTCCTTTAAGAAAGTCATTGGCAGTGTTACACTGTGTGCTTTAAGCATGACAACAGAAACGGAGGCGTCAGAAGCTAAAACAACGCGAAGGCAAAGCGCTGCTGTATCATCATGACAGTGAGCTGCCTGCTTGGCGGATGTTTATGCGTCACTGCGGATATGCAGCGTTTGCTTAAAAAAAAAAGACATTCATCTGGAGCAACTATGACAGCATAGACATGGCTTCTGTGCATTCACAGTATCGTTAGTTTTTTAGGGGAAACAACAAGCAAGCTATTGGAACATCCTGTCATATGGAGTCCATCTGATTGCGGTCTGTGTCAGAGGTGAATGAGTTCATTGCTGGCATTGTTAGAAGGAGCTAAACTGATGGTTTGCTCGTGCCCACCACACTAAGTCTGCGAGCAGGAGAGACTCTAACTTGCATGGTGCCATATAAAATGTCATTTTTGGTTAGTTCTCATTCATGACTCAGTAACATGAAAGTTAGGCTGGTTTAATGGGCATGACAATGTATTTTCACATTAAGCTTTTGAGAGACAGTGGGTTGGCCTTGGCTATTTTTCCTTCTCTCTTTGTTTTTCCAATACAAAATAAAAGGTCAACCATGTCCATCTGCTTTTGTGACCCACACTGCCATAAAATGTTGTCAAATTAAATCTATACGATGGTTTGAATTTGCTTAACCACAAAGTTAATACTCTGACAACAGCAGAAATTAAACATGACATTTCTATCTGTTGTGAGAAGTCTTCACTTGTTTTGACAAAGGAAAGAAGTCGAGATGAAAGCTGCATGAACCTGTATGTTCACTTTAACAATTAAAAAACAATTTAAAAAAAACTAGGGGGGGCTGTCATTCGCTGTGTCAAATCCACAAAACATATTTGTTCTCAAGCAAAAATGTATCATTGTTTTGCTTTTCATCACCCTATTTTAGAGTCAAAGCAGGCAGCTGTTTTCAGTGAAAAATAAATAAATAAATAAAGAATAAATACAAAGCTCAGACCTGCCATAGGTTTCCTGTCCAGCACCACAAAGCTGCCAGACAAAGTTAGTGATTATCTGGTGAACATCGTGGAGTGTTTTAGCAGCTGAAAAGCCAGATGTTTCCCTTAAGGAATGGTGAAGATTAAAAACAGAGTAACAAAAAGAGAGAGAATATTGGAACGATGACCAGAAACACGACCCCAATGAAGTGTAATGATGCTTCAGCGACTGCTTGTAACATGTTCACCAAAACATCCTTCTGAGAACTAAAATGTCAGTTTCTTTATTACAACATTGCTTGTTTCATAAATGTGCAGGTGTTAAAGCACCCTAAGAGGCGTTTGGAGCTCAACCAAGGTCAGAGCGGAAGGCAGTTGAAGTGTTATACCCTTTCATCATGGCATGTTCTTGCTCCGATAACATACTAAAATATTCAAAATATGACGCACTAATCTTGGAATCACAGTAAATCTCCAAATATAACGGCTGAAATAAAGCACACCAGGCAGGCTGGGGTAGCAGCTTTAGTCACAGGATAGACATGAGATAGCACCATTGATGGAAAATAAGTGGCTTTATAGGCAGTGTGGGCAGCTGTTCACCCAGCAGGTAGGAGCAGCAGTGAAACCGCGTGGAGCAGGTGTGTGTGTGTGTGCGCGCGCGCAGGGAGAGCTGACAGGAGCAGTGGGTGGGACGGAAAAAGCTTCACGCCTTAAGAGAGGTCGCTTTTAACATTGTGACCTCTCACACCTCGACGGCTCCTGTCCTTTCATGGAGAAACCAAAGTTCACAGATATTTTTGTTTCGTTAATTTTTATGTGACCTTTACTTGACCAGATAAGTCAAATGTCATAAACACACACTTTAATGATAACACCAGCTGTTAGTGCGCACGTTTTGAGGTTGTGGACCTTCTTGTCTACATTCAGAATGTGTCGTGAACTGAAGTTTCATAAAGCCCTTTGTGTGTTTGCTTAACAAATACAAACATTTTTTAAAAAGATGGTTTTTTTTAAGCAGAAAAAATCAAGCCCTAAGAATGTAAACAGACCTGGCCTGGTCTGTAGACGTGTGTGTTTGTGTGTAACATTTTATTTTCATCATCATAACAATTCCACTTGTTCACAAGGAGGACGATTTTTAGTGGTTATAGTTTCAATATAATGATGGCAATAAAGAAATGTGTCATTCTGAAGCTGCCTCAAATTCTTCAGAAGATCAAACCGTTGATTGACTGCCAGCCTGACATCCAATTCCGAACACTGGAGACGTGATTGCGAAATTCCGGCTTTTCCCTGCAATAGCTGACGAAGGCATTCCGCAAAAATCCCACAGAGACCTCAAGGTGGGGCAAGATGATGCCATCCAATCAGATCTATGAAAACATTCTGCTTAGGTTAAATGCAGAAAATCTTTACATGAGGTGCCAAGAAATCTCCTTATAAAAAGTGTGAAGGAGCAGAAACACAAGTTAAAAAAAAGAAGAGCTCTGATACTGGAACAAACAACAGACATGCAGCTGCATTCAATTTCCTGCTGCATGCTGTTTCTATCACAAGGTCTTTTCAGATGCACCAGTTGAGCCGAGGCTGGGAATGGCCATGAATCTAAACCAGCCTTTTCCTCCACACTTGGCTTAATTAGAGCTCTATGTAGGAATGTCGGTTCTCACCCCACACCTTTTCCCTGTGGGCCTTTTTTTCTTTCTTCTTCTTTCTGAGAATGATAAGAAGGAAATAATACTTTCTTTAAATAATTTGCCTTCCCCTGTGGCCAAAGCTGACATTGGGATGCAACTTAATCGTAATCATGAGCAAAAAATCCCCCAAAACAAAACAATCGTACTTATCTTCCATCAGAGCTAATAATCAACTGAAGCCTGTATGTGCTGAACCTTTCAGCCGCACGCATACAGATTGCCGGTGACATCTCAAACTTCCAAAATCAGTCTCCGATCATCTATGCTCATCCACTGTGCCATTACTGCTGCGATGACTGCAGTGAGGAAAAAAAGTGGGACACCGAGATTTCCATTATTACGCTCTCTGAAATGATATGTTCCATCTGGTTGCAAAGAGTGTTTTTATATGGCCAGATGAAATTGCAAACATCCCTGCATAATTATTTCAAAAAGCATCCTGTTTTGAATAACTTTGTGCTCTGACGGAAACTACGTGCTGGTAAACAACAACATACTCCCCACATGTCCCTGCTCGTCCTACTTAAAGACTTTATATCAAATCCAGGACCCGTTTTTCTGAAGATGAGTCCTTCCTTTCCCTCTCGTAGTAATAGTAGAGAGAGAGTTTGTGTCCCTGGACCTCATTAACTTGTGTCCTTATTAAGAGTCTCCTTGCTATCCCCTGGAGATCCCCCCCCACACACACACGCACACACACACACAAATACACACACTCCCCCACACCATCCCTCTGTTTCCTTCTTCCTTGACATGGCCTTTGAACTTACCCTCAGTCTCCCATCTCACATCAAAGCTTTGATAGAGGCTTCCTCTTTCCTTCTCTCAAGGTGAGAAACTGCTTCTGTTTGTAGGAGATAATCAAAACTTGAATTAGATTGATATCTGCCTATTGTTAATCACTTCCTTGATTGTGTCACAGACGTTTTTGTTTCTCCACTTAACTTCTTATTTGTTGACATGTGTGTATACTTAAATGGAGTACCTTGCGTAATGGTTTGGGACAAAATAAAACCACTTGCTCATTGTTAAGTCATTATTATTCCCCATTGTTGTGCTCATTTGTTTGTATTTATGACTTCTAATCACCACCAGTAAGATGTATTCAATCATTTCTGGTTTATATCTATTGTAGACTTTGCCAGCCTGTCTGTGCTATTGTGCAGTTTCATACAGTTGTCCGCAAAGGTTATTTTGCAATTGTACGTAAGAGACTGAACTCAGTGCTGAAACTTTGAGAAAACAATAAGATTTGATACATGCCACTGAAAATCTGTCATACAATACTCCTGTAATATAAACTTCCTGAAAATATGGTGGGACAAAAGAATTAAAATAATCTGTTCTGGCATCTATCAATTATTTTGTGTGAAACTGGGTTGGTCGACTAGTTTGTTAACTTAATTGTTAACTTTATATTTAATAACATACCAAAATGTTTTATTCGCCATAGGTTGCCCAAATCTTTGTCAACATAACGTAAACACACTCAGTTGTGTAATAATGTGGTTGTGGTTTTCATTGTTAGCAGGGAGTTTCTCATTCCTGTTTCAGATTCAGACAGACTACTGACAAAAAGGGCTCACAGCAAACAAGATGTGCATGTGCAGCATCACTCTTTGACATTTTATTCACTGTTTACTTTGCAGCTGATGTACAAAATCTCTATTAATACAAACTCGACATTTGCAATATTTCAGTGTCACACTATATGTTTCCAAACATCCTCTGGGGACCGCATGTAGAATAATACTCGTCCTTTTTTTTCTATTTACAGAAATGCTGGTTAATATGAAGTAATGGAACACAGAACAAAGTAGGGTTTTTTTCCAAACTCATGAGGTACTACTGATTTATAGGAGTTTGACTTATATACAGATATACCTGACAAAAGACATTGCCGACAACCAGCATTTGCTACACTGAATGCCACACCGCCGTGTGGAAGGAATCACATTACCCCGTGTCATAGAAAAGTGTTTGGGTGTTTGGGGAGCATTCTTTGACAATTTCATGGAAACTTGAATTAATTTTGAACATTTGTACCCTTTCACTGCCATCTTTTATTAATCATTCTGCACCATTTATTTTCTATTTGTCTTCCTCTTCTTCATTATTCTTTCTCTTTCTCTTTCTCTTTATTCTGGACTGTTGTTATTTCTGTTTCTCATGAAAATCAAATGAAATTGCACATATGAGAAAATTTGATTAGTGTAATTAATGGTGTATGGTTTTAAAAAAGGAACACAATCATAACACAACTTGTAACAAGTGTTAATAAAGGACATGAATGCTGAGAAATCTAAAAGCATTCTTATTCACAAGAAGTCGACAATCCGCACAGAACCTTTTATCGTTTCATTTTGACAAAAGAAGTGTGGCTCTATGTTCCATGATGTCTAAAATGAGCTCTTTCAGCACATAGAAATGGTGCTACCGATGTCTGCAGTTCCACTTGAGAGGCTGAAATGCCAACCTCATGTCACTGCAGCAAGAAATAGGTCAGGCCTTGCACACACGTGCACACACACGCACTCACACACAGATAGATGAATTACTCATTCTCTTTCATGGCCTTTGTAGATGGAGGAAGCGGATGCCGATGCAAAAAGATCAAAACCTCCCCGCACGAGAAACAAGTGTCGTTCTCGCAGCAGCGGAGCAGAAGGGAGGAAGAGTCGCCCAACAGGTTTGTGTCACTCCCGTAACTCCTGCAGCTTTTCACCATCTGTCCTTGGCTGCTCTCCGTCCCGCCAGGTATCTGTTTTTGGATCCTTTCTTTGAGGGAATGTCTGTGCTATCTCTGCATCACTCTGAAGCTACTTTTCCTCTTCCTGCGTCTGTGGAAAACACAATCAAAGGGAAAAATCAATGTATCCTCAAGCAATAAAAAAGTCAATAGCTTTCATTGGATCTATAAATAGCATAGAGTGATGTCGAGATTGTCAGTTTTGCCCAGGCGCCATTTACCAGACAGATCGAAGTCCCACAATCATTTCTCTATCATTAATTATTTGGTGTAAAAATTACATTCTCTAAATCCTATATGTATTTTCTATAGCTGCACAGGCATGGATGCAGAGATCTGGGTGTTTATGTGTAGTAGCTGGTGACAATCTAAAAGTATCAATTTTCTCCACAGATTGAAAACTGGTATCAATTACTATCTCAGGAATTTTCCTAGGTTGATTCACACTTTCATTATATGAGCTATATTACATCCTGGACTTATCTAATATTAGTATCACCTATCTTGATTAACAAGCTTACCTCAATTTGCAGTGTGATTGAAATATATCACGCTGATGACTGTAATATATGCAGAAAATAGTTCTATTGTTTGGGGGTAAATGGCTTCTTTTGAAGGAGGAATTCCTTATTAAAATCCTATATGAAGCATAATCTCTGTGCCGGTATGCGTATACAATGCAGCACCCCCACCCTTATAGGTTGAAATGCAATAACCAATCACCATCAGAGTGTTGCAGCAGGAGGGAGTCCTTAGCAACAGCTGAAAACCTGTTAGCTAAATATTGCAGTATTAGAAGTGACTGATTCCATGTGCATCAAACATAGACATCATTTATCCCTCACAGCATCTGAGTCCTGCCACAGTTGCATGGACATGTTGGGGTCGTGGGCGGGGGTGGGGGACTAATTTAGAAACATTTAAATGAAGAAGTAATTTAATGGGAAGGGTCCGGGGAGAGTGATTTCTTTACAAATTAAACTTCAGATCTGAAGCCAGACTACTGTCCAATTTGATTAAAACCTGATAGATTGGAGGAGCATGGATCGAGGAAGAAGTTTAGGATAATGTAATCCCAGAATTCTCTGCATCCCTTACAGCTTGTCAGCAGTGGCATTAGTTAAAATGAAGTGTAACTGTTTCAAGAGAATTAAGGCATAATGGGACTAAAAATTAAATGTATTACCTTATCTGTTGTATGTTATTTGTTTGAATGAAAACTCCCATGATCCCTCACCACTTCAAAACATCAATATTTGTTTTGAGTGTTGACCCCCGGGGCAGAGGATTACGTGCCTGATATTGTATCATGCTGGAAATATTAGACAGATGATGATACTAAAAATACCAGTGACAACATGATCACGTGTGATGTTTGGTCAGCTACTGGAGTTTTAAGGCAATCAGGGGGCTCCTTATGTTCAAATGGATGTTGATTTCATGAAAAAAAAAAAAGAAATTACTTCAAAATATATAAAGCCCGAGTGTCTATCTCTAAAACCACACTACAGGTATGGGATTTTTTAAGGTTAAAACCATTTCTCGGTTTCCACATGTGAAATGTAATAGCTAAATTCACACATGCTAAAATGTCTCACATGTCTAAGAATATGTTATTATTTATGTTTAAATTTAGATAACTGATATTATCCTTATAAAATGTCATCCTACTCTCTTCACCTGGTGTGAGATTTGCAGTTTGCAGTTGAAGGTATGCTAAAATATTCTGTGGTTTCCACTGGGCGTGTCAGGTCTGTGTAATGACATTTGCTTTAGCTGCAAACACAATTTGCATGAATTTATGAATTATGAGGAAAATATAAAACATTTCTTTGACTTTGGTAAATCCTTTTATTTCACTCCTGACAAAGGAGGTTAAACTACCGACAGCACACGTGAAATTCCATTTGTCTTGATTATTCTGGGGTTGCTACATAAATTAAAGAGTCACATGTGTCATTACTTTGGCATGTGAAAGCCCAAGTCACTAGCACAGCTGGGAACGCATTGTTTTGTTTTTTTGGTGTGGGCAAAATGACCCTTTTAAGACAAACAGAGCTACTTGTGTGCTTTTTGGTCAAAATGCCAAAAATAATATATGTAACAGCTGAATGTGCAAGGCTAGCCTTTGCTGCTACATCTTTATATAGTTACAAGCTGAAGTCATTTGTGGTCCTTCACTCCTAATAGCATCCCCTTAAATGAGCTCCCATTTCCTCATCTCATCTGAGCACAGCATGACCCACAGATAGGCCCTTGTAAATTCTCCCTCCATCTGGCTCCTTTTAAGCTGATGTCAGACTGTCCATAATCGCTCTGTCAAAATGGCATACCGTCACCACTACTTGTTATGAGGTAGCGCAGGGAAGGGGGCTGAGACATAGCAGAGTTGGAGGAGTCTAGTGAGCCTGCCAGCCCCCTTCATGTAACATGAGGAAATGAGTTTGTGTCAGGACTATTTTGGAGTTGCTTTGAAGTCTTATTTTACCCCCTTTGCCTCCAGGGGGACAGCACAGAAACTCGGGGATGGGGTTGGGGGGGGGGGGGGTGGACTGTATGGCACAATGTGGGGAAATCTGTAGAAATGCCCCGATGACCCAAAAGGCTCAGCTTTCCTGATCTGGTGCCTGGGTGGTCAAATAATCAGAAATGCATCACCAGTAAGATCTGATATCTATGTCACTGTGCCACACACTTCATTGGGCCTGTATTAAGTTGTCTTCCCCCTCTAGCAGCATGCACATGTTCTTCTCTGCATGCATAGACACGAGAGAGAAGACACAAGAGATCCTGGTTATCCAGAGGCCTTTATTATCCTGTTTTATTTATGTATTCTTTACATTTTGCCCTCGTAATTGTAAAGTCAAATGCATTTTTTATAGATTCAATCTCGCATTAGTTTATTCATTTGTGCATTAGGACTATGCAAACTACATCTTTGGGAAAACACAGTGAGTCTTCTGTAAGTAACTGATGAAAAAGAGTCTCTGTTGTGTTTCAGGAGGCAAACACAACAGATGAAATAAATTAAACAGACACATCACAATCCCACTACTGAAAAAGACATGTTGTTATTATCATATTGTACAAATTCATAGATCAATAGTCAGCGGCGGGTCTGTCGATATGAGCCCTGAGCAAAGTACGCCTCAGTGGGGAAAAAAGGGGGTGGGGAATGATGCTGAGGTGGATCAAACAATGATTCTTATTCACTCACAGACAAACACAAATATGTACACACACAGGGGACTCCGTTAAAATTGCTTTACTCACTGAGGTGCAATGCATGAAAAAGTAATAGATGCAGTAAGTGGCGAGTCATCTGCACCTTGACCTTCAACACATATTTTCAGGTCAGTTAGGGGGCCCTTGTATCGTCTAAACCCCCAGGTTGCTTCTGTAGCGTCAGCATAACCGATTGAGAGGATCTACAATACAATCACTCAATACAACCTGAATTGCGGAAATGTGCGCATGCACACACTGTGCACAGACTCTTTCGCGAAAATGGTGGATGCTTCCCACCCCCTGTTGCGTCCAGAGCGATGTTTCTGGAGTGGGGACAGCGAGAGGGGCATCCCGCAGTGCTGTTTGAGCGTCCTTGCCAGCGCCAGACAACTTCACTATCCCTGCCCTAGCAGGGGGCGATAATCACATCAAGCTCCCCTGACAAGAGGCATTGAATTCAGCTTCGGTCCCCTTAAGAGTGTGGCATCCAACAGTCTCTCCTGAAGTTGCTGCTGACGTTACAATGAGAAGGTTTGTGTTTTCATTTTTTCACACTCCGAGGAATCGCTCTTTTTTCTCGCAGTTTTTTTTTTCCACAGCCGCCACCACCACTACTGCCTCTGAAAAGTATATGGGTACGTCTTATGATTCTATGTCACGGGATGAAAATCTGAATTGGCAGAATCGAGTCTTACCGCCATTAGCTCAGAGAGAAGTGTTATTGTATTGGCGGCTTCTGTGTGCCATGGTGAATTCCATACAATACCCAGCTTTTGTTCAACTGTCCGCAGGAATAATTCTGAAGTTACATTTTTGAATAGGACATGTACCGCTTTTTGTATGTCATTTGGAATTTCTGCAGATTAGCATGTGATAGCCACGGTTAAAATGGTCAAAACGATTTTATTAACAGAGCCATTGCTAAGGCATGCTGGGCGGTGGTCAGAAGTAACGAATTCTACCATTTTAAGAGGTTACAAATCACACTTGATACGGTTATTATTATTCTATTGTTTTTTTTTGTTTTTTTTCTTATTTCTCTCTCTCTCTCTCTCTCTCTCTATACATACATACATGCATACAGTACACACATATATATATACAGATACATATATGTACATATGTATATATATATATATATATATATATATTT
>CAESWR010000249.1:203363-226606 GCA_903171835.1 Mullus surmuletus | reverse complement strand
TTTTATTTTTATTTTTTTTCATTTGATTTTGATTTTGATTTTGAAACTGTGTGGATGGATCTGCTGTAAATTATGACTACCTTGTGAAACCTTGTGAAATAATTTCCAAGAAACTTTGTTAAAATGTTCCCAAAGTATGTTTTTTGAGAATTCTCTCCACTAATCAGGACGACAAAAACTGAGTGGGATTTTTTTTTTTAAAACAGATGAGAATCACGTGGACTGTTTTAAGCAGCTTTGTGGCCCTGCACAGCTCCTCTGCTACCCAGGGAGCCTGGCGTCCTGCAGCTATGCCCCATTCATCACCTGCTTTCAATGGCCACCACCAAGCCGCCTCCAGCCACAAGGCCAGGTAGGGAGCCGGGTGGTTCACAATGTTTGGGGGATTAGCTATCAAAAGACTGTTGAGGCTAGGGCCCTCCATCCCAGCCCGCCATTCACTTGTAGTAAGGGAGGAGAGCTCCAACAGCGGCCAAGGTCATCGTCTCCAGCTCCGCAGGAGGTAACTGGGAAAGAACCCTGGGAACCAGCCGTCTGCTCTGTGCTAATTCGTGGGTTAGCAAGCTAGCAGCACAGCAGGTGTCTCACCCACCAAACATTCTTCTGTTTGTTCTGGGGATAGCATGGCTGACAACAAGATAATGCCTTTTACTTTCCTCTCTTTCCCCTCTTTTCTCTCTTCTTTCTGTCTTTTGTTGATTTGTATTGCTCTGTTACAGCCTGGTTCGGAAGGATTTAGTTCTTTCTTTGACCTAAACTGTATTCTGAGAAGAATGATAACTTGGAACAATAGGCCTTTTAGTTTAGCATAAATTATGCTCAAATGTTCCTGGGAAATGTATCGTGAGTGTTGGGGGACAATTACAAAAGCCATTTGAGGATAAGTCTTTCATTTTTATATTACCATCCTTCTAATAGCTAGGCTAAATTACAGTACCTTTTGTTGTTGTTGTTGTTGTTGTTGTTGTATAAAACAATAATTTCCCCATTGGACATGGACGAAAGCGAAGCCAACTTTTTTCTAAGAGCCTAAAGTTCCTCTTTGGATTTACCATCGCCGCCTTGAATCGTTTCAAGCTGATTTGGTATCCTGTGGTGCGAGACATTGAGCTATGAAACACGGGATGGGACAGCTGGTCTAAGATTCACAGATTCTGTTTTCGTATGTTCTCCGAGATCCCAGACCGGACAGATTAGCATAGCCTGCTAAGAGAGACGGGATAGCGAGCTGCGAGGTAACGATGATGTAAAATGAATCGTCGTCGTGATCCAGTCGGAGGCAAGAAAGAAACCATGCCCCGCCACCCCACCCTCCCGCAAACACACCCCTGTTGGGATATTGGCAAGTTGTCATGACGACAGGGATGTTCTGCTGATGAAGTCTCGCTCAGCGCTGTCCAATCAGATTGTGGAGCTACAACCGCAGCGTGAACAGGGGAGGACGCACCTATTCCAGTTGCACAATGCTGAGAAAGGACAGGCGAAACCCTGGACCACCAACGGGAAATTGGCAATCTGGGGAAGTCTGTCAGTGGGCCGCCATGGTTCGACAATACACAAACAGCGGGGGTCGCGGAAACAGGGGCTGCCAGGTAGGGGGTCTCCATCGTGATTCTGTTAGCGCCGCAATTCTTTGCTGCTATCAATACAAAGTATTAATGCATTATTTATTTTCATTGCTAGCATGCAGTCGTCGAAGATTACTGTTGATATGGTTTACATGGTGTTTTGGGACATTGTCGTAGCTATCGGACTGCTCAGGTGCACTTTACCAAAATGGCAAATCACTCCTGCAGGTGGTTTTTACACATTTGCAACAGCCACAAGAACCACAACAAAAAACAAAACAAAATTCGGTGAAAAGAGGGGAAATGTCATGTAGCATTAACTTTAATGCAATTTTGTATTCATTTCCCTGCGGGATGTAGACCAGGAGTATGAGAGTAGAATATGTCGAACCTGCAGGTAGCAAAGTGAACTAAAAACTCTCTATGCTAGTCCGTATCAGGCCTTTTATTCCAAACGGCGGGGAGGATTTTTCTATTCATTTTCTTCTGCTTGACCAAAGGAGAAGGCTAGGCTGTTTCTAGCTCTATAAAAGATGGAGGGCTTGGTGGGGGCGCACTCTGTTTCTTTTTTTTTTCCAAGCGCTGCAGGTAGCCATTATGTCCATCATCCTCTTAAGCTTATTATTCCCATTGTGGCGATCGACATTTATCCTTCAATTTTCAACAACCAATCCATAAAATGGTTTTATGATTTCCATTTATTTCTTTTAGGAGTTAATTTAAGCACGAAGCCTCTTTACCATCTCTTTACCCCTCCCTCGCCCAGTTTCAATCCCTCTATCATCGGGTCTCTGTGGGACGCCATTTGGCAGACTGACCCACAATAGAGGTTGCGCTTGACTCTTCAAACTTAGACTTAAATATAGGTTGTCAGCATGGCAAAACCACCTTTATTTGCTCCTGGTTGGATATTAACATGTTCTTATTTATAAATGTTGTCCGTGCATGCACATTTTTACAAATGGCAACACGGAGATAATCAGAGGGGTGGGTTCGGGATCATTGCATTGGTCAAAAGACTGGCGATTGTCATTGGCTAATGCCTATAAATTCAGTTAGCTATTGTTTGATATTGTTAAATCACAGTTTGCATTGTAAAGCATTACATCACCCATTGTGATTTATGTTGTTTAGACTTACTTAACAAAAGAGAAGTGGGCCTCAAGGATTATCTACAAAGTATATGATATGTTGCCATGTCTGGATATGTCTCTTGCCCTCTGAAACACATTATTGTTTTCTTGTATGCAATAACACAGCAGGTTAAAGCAATTACTAGTTAGTTAATACTAATACTACTTGACTGAAGAAGATACTGCATGGGCAGTGATCCCAAAAACAGCTCATCAGTACAAGCTGTGGCCAGAGCATGAAGAAAACATGCATTACTTGTGTAACTTTAATGTAACTGTAAAACCCCATCTTCTACGATCCAAGCAAATGGAAAGTTAGATGGAAAAAGGGATCATATGCTGATTGTAACATATTTTGGAAACATTGTGTCTAAATTTAATTCATCCATTTGTTTAGCAAGTTTTGACTATTATCCCAATTTTAGAGATGTATTGTATGTGATTTGAAGTGCATAGGGGTCCAAAAATGAATATGGTCATAATATACACACCCTTGCTTGACATCTCCCATGGTGATTCAAGCTGTATGCTTGTTTGGCATCATTTTTCTGGGAAAACACAAATTTAGATGTGAAATCAGCCAAGCCAGTGGAAAGCAGCTTTCTCACAGTCACTTCCCAAATTTGAGGGACAGTTATCTCATCACTTTGAAACTGCACACCACAAATGGAGTTTGTGGTCAATGATGTCAGATTATCTTGAGTGAGAGGATGTATAGCAAGAAACAAGAGAAATTATTGTGCTTCTTGTGATGCAGATTAGTAGCATTTGTGATTTATGATGGATGCCTTCTTACCTTCTGACCTGGAAGCTTTGGGAAACTTTAAAGCACTGTATTGAAGTATGATAATGTCCTAACATGAATATTGTGTTGTAAGAGAAGAATGAAGGCGCATTCCACCCATTACTATATCTGTAGATTATTTACAATTCTCTTTTTTTAGAGACACAAATGCTGTAAAAGCTGGTTTTAAGAACACATGTGGGAGGCAACAACACCCTCTCCTGCTTGGAATTAGTTTTATGGCATCATGTCATCAAATGCCTCTCTTGCCCAGATAAATCACAATTTGAAACATCCCAAAGAAAGAAGGATAATACTCTGATGGCTCATAGTTGAATCAATTGCCAAAGACTCATGTGTCAGTAAATGTCATGTTGAGGTTGATTGGACCACCCACGGGTTTCCCCATTAAAAGCCATGCGGTTCCTATTGAAGAAGTTCCAGGGTTGCACCCCAAAAGCCATTGCCCCTGCTCACCCACAAATCTGGAGTCTGCGATCTATGGCTGAGGTTCCCTTCTGCAAATTACTGCATTTGAAAAGAACCTGAGCCAGGATGCAGGGACAGAAGGCCCCCAGGCCCCTCCAGAGTAGAGTGTCATTCCATTAAGTGAGCCTGCATTCCTCCCCAGAAGGAACCAGATTTAGAACAAATCATTTGATGTCAGTGCTTCAGCAGACAATTGAGCATTCAGTCAAACCTCAGGCTGCAAACATCCATTATGACCATAAAACAATGGAGGTACCATTGGTGCAAATTAATTGCCCGTCACTTGTCAGTGAAGTGCAGAAAAACAAGCTGTAGATGACTGTTTCTCTGAGACTGTCAGCCAAGGACAATGAAGGCATCATATTTGTACCCCACCTCCCAGCATGTGCTTTAATAGAAAGAGACTTGGACCCCAGAGAGACCTATGGGAGAGCACAAAGCAGCAATGTGGTCAGGTTGTAAACACTGACATGAGGTAGTAGTGTGAGATTACAAACAGGTTTGATCTCCTCGGGGCTGTCCAGATCGTCTGACAGGGGGTTTGGGGGTGGGCTGGTACAGGAAGTGGGGGGAGCCATGATTTGGGCTCGTTTTATTCACTCTCCTATCAACTCCTCTCTCTTGCCGGCAGCATTGTCATTTGGGCTGTCCGGATACAACTGAAAGTCCAGCATTAACAAAAGCACTACAATGAAACAGGAGAAAGACAAACAGGCAGACGAATGCGCCTAGAGGCTGAAGTCTCGGAAAACAGCTGAGACCCACCAATTTGTTAACAGCGCAATTTTCAATAGAGTCATAATGTCCCTCACTACCCCACCCATCCTATCTCAATTGCGTTGCGTATCTCTTGCTCATTTTTCATTATTTAGAAGACACAGACACAGAAGCTACACTAATTTCTTCATCCAGAATAGTCAAAGAAGACCAAAGACTACTTTTAATGCCAAACAAATCAAATTGAATTCCTTGTTTTGATTTCTTTTTTCAAATTAATCAAAAGCTTGTCTTAATTCCAGTGAAATTGAGTTCTATTTATCTTTATCCAGTTGTAATATTATTCTCTTTGTTCATATCCTATTGGTCCAGGAACAACTACGAATAGGCAGATCCTGAGATAATGACTGTGGGTCTTTCTTCCAATGATGAGGCCCGGTATGAAGAAGACACGGTCTGAAGATGAAGAAGCATTCTCCCGAGCCAATTTATACAGGAGAACTAAAGGTCTAGCATAGCTAGAAAGTGAACCGTGTCCTTCAAGTTAATGTGAGACATCTAATATCATTTGTGGCTGAAAGGCAGATGTCTCTTCCAAAAAAGGTATAATTTTACATCTGCGGGAGAAATGTGACCGATCAGTTGAATCTCTTCTTTTAGAAAAATTGAATAAGTAAAAATGGGTATTTGGCAGTGTGGGGGGATAATGAACAATCCATCTGCATTATTATTATTAAGATGTGACACAAACTAAATAATTTACTTTACTTTGCAGCTTCCTACATGGTACTAATCACTGTCAAATAATGTAAATGCTGGTAACATTTTCTAAGTGTTTAAATATTTAATGACTCCAATTCATGGATTCCCTAAGCACATGTAAGGTTTCATCCACTTGCTGCCGAAATACATTTGGTGATAGATGAAGAGTCATGGAATTAGTTCTGGCAAAGGTTCTGATGATAAAAGAGTGAAGAAGCATTTATGTGTTTTAATTAGCTCCCTTGATAATAGACACTCTAACTCTACTGTAGGTATAATAACATCACACTAAATGCTGATGTCGAGCATGTCTTACTGAACCAGCTCTGTACCGCATTTCACATGCAGTCTCTGTAAAGACTTATCTGGTTCTTATAACAATTTGAGGCCATCATGGGTTTATGCATATAAGCGGCCATGTTGGATCACTAAAGATAGGGAAGTTATAATGACAAGTGCTAATGTCCTGCCAGTCAGTGTAGACATGCAGACGTACACACACACACACACACGTGCACACATGGGTGGGCATGCACATACACAAGGACCTGGAATGGAGCTGAAACATCTGTGAAACACCGGACTAGTGGTTTAGTAAAAGATGAGGAGGGGTCTGGTGAACACTCTGCTATTCATTTATCTCACATTGCTGCTCATTGGTTTTAATTATGGTAGGCTCTTTCAAGTTAGAAATAGGCGTGCTTCAAAAACAGAGCATTCCTTTTTGTGTTTTACCATTGTTACGGTGAGACTTTGCACATGGGGGCAAGGAGGTACATATGTGTGTGTCTGTGTGAAATCTTTCTGTCTGTCCCTCCTGCCTCCCTCCATGCTCATCCATCTGTCCGTATGCACACACATTTTTGTAATTGATGGGAATCTCTCTTTGTATTTGTGTGTGCATACGAGGGCAGGCTTTGCAGTGCATTTGCAGAATTGGTGTGCCTTATTTTCCCGGCACAGCTGCAATAGGACTGGATTGATGTGTAACCCAAGCAGGCACTTTAAAGGGTGAGAGGCCTGGACAGACGTGGTCCTGCTAGTATACCAGATGGGGCTTTATGATGAAAAGAGCATAATCCCCATCCAGGCATCGCTTCCATCACTTGTGCACTACAAAGCCATTCACAGCTTTTTTATTGCAAGTAATAATCTCTTTTTTTTCCACAGTCCCAAACAGAGCATGTTTTTTTATTTCATATTTCTCTCCTCCCTCCCTTGCTTTTACTCTATTTCTGTCTTTATCTACCCCTTTTCACATTCTTCTGTTTCTTCATCCCTCCATATCTCCCTCATCTCTCTCCTTGCACCCCTCACACCAACCCCCATCCCTCTCCCTTTGCTCTTGAAGACTTGCAAATGTGGCATTAGCTAAAATTCAGAGAGCTAGGCAAGCGATCTCTTTTTATCCGCCAGGGCCCTACTGATTGAGCTACAGTGTGTGCATTGGAAATGAGTGCTGCGCTGGGGCTGGCGAGCCCCATGCCTCTGATTGGTATTCAATATACATGTCACTGCAGGACATGCTTGTTTGGGGGGTATGGGTTTATTTCGCGTTTCTGCTCTGTGTCTCTATTTCTCCTTCTCTCGCCCTCTCCTAATTCTAGGCATAGAAAATGTCTTTCTTTGCAACTGTCACTTACAAAGCAGACCGAAAATTGGACACATGGAACATTAATAGGCTGGTCCAAAGCTTTACTGTTAGAGTAGTAAACAACCCCCCCCCCCCACACACACACACACATTTTTGTTGTATTAAGGAGCGTGCCTTTGAGACAGTCTACTACATTTGGATACATCCCGTTCTCCTTTGCTGCTTGGTTTTGGGCTACACAATGTTTGAAGAAAACTTTATAGGAAACAGACCTGCTCCTTTCTTGCTTGTTTTCATGTTCACTATAAAACTCTCTCCCATTTCTTTTCTCCCCCACACTATGTTCAATGTATTTTGGTAGATATTATAATTGTTATTTATATGCCACATATTTGCTTATTATTCTTCCATAGTATCAAGTGCATTGTGTGAATATTAGTATTCTACTCTGAAATCCCCTGCCTATATTACACTAAGTGATTGTTTTTTTTTCTTACAGTAAACACACAGCATGTCCTCCCTCATTCTCTCAGTAGCCTGTTTTCCTCATTCTACGAGCTCTGCTGTGAGTGCCATGGGAACAGAGGGTTTCTTTCTGTCTTCGACTTACATCACACTTGCAGAATATGTCAGGGATTGGACTTGCATTTACATGAGTTGCAGCTTGCATGAAAACCGACATGGCAGAAGGGGTGTTGGTTTGAGCACAAGCTAGCTATGATGTCCTCAGTACGCATCAGTCAGTGACGTAGGCTGGTGCACCTGTGCTTCAGTGAGAGGATTTTCCACTCTGACCTCAAGGAGCCAAACTCAGAAAGGAGGCAAATTGGAAAGTACTCATGAAATATATACATTGGCATGATTAGATAGAGAATAAGCAAACATTACGAGTGAATAAGTCAACCTATCTAGCCGAGTCACTCTATCAGAAAAAAAGTTTATGAGAAGACTGATATGAGCAGATATTTATATGATGGGAGCACTCTGTAGTTTTGTGGGCTAGCAGACTGTTGAACACATGGATCTTTTTCCAGTTCAAACTTCCTCTCCTACCCTCCCTTTAGGAGAGAGAAATTAAGGTGGGGCGGTGGTGCTGGTGAGTCAATACTCCACTCCAAGACACAGTCTCCTCTCCTGCAGAAATCTGAAGGCTATCTGTTGTTTCCTTCTTGTGGGCCTCTTTCCAGGTTTGCCTTGGCCCTCTTCCAGGTGTGGGAAGTGAAGTGTAAACAGTTTACAGATCTGCTGTGGCTAGGGAGGGCTGAAGGCTTTAGCTGGGAGGAATGTAACCTGAACACCACTTCACAGGGAGGCAGCACTGTGAGATGGAGCATTCATGCATATTGTGTCAGGACCTAGCAGGAAACTGACCCAGCAGTTTGAGGGAGAGGTGGCTCGCTGGATCGCGAGAAGGCTTGCTAACGTAGGTTATCACGTGGGGTCCTCTCGCACAGTCGAGGAGCCCGCTTGGCATTTGCCCTATAAACTATCACACCTGATACCATACAGTTGATAGCAGCAGGTATAAAGTCAGTTTCATGTCAGCTGTAGTATATCAAAAGTAGCTTTGATATAGTATATCAAATTAACTGAAGTATATCAAATTAAAGGAAAAACTCTTCCTACAAAGCTTCTCTGGACATGCCGCAATCAGACTCAACCATAATATTTACTTTTACAACTTTTCGACACTAGGAAACTGAAGCTTGACTGAAAATTGTTTGGTCCGGATGTTCAGTCTTTGCTCCATACAGGTGCAAAAACCTCCCCTGACCACAATCTGCCTGCACCGAACCCTGACCTTGCATAAAGTCACTTCAAATTATGCTATTACATTTGTATTTTCAAAAGATGATAATAAGAGAATATGAGGATGGCAGAACAGTGCCAACTGAAGATGAAAAAACTGCAGATATGTGATGATAATAAAATGAATGTGGTTGAAATGGAATCTATCTATCATAAACCGGTTTTCATATAATTGTATGGGTTCTGAAACAATCCAGTTGTAGACATTTCTCATCTCTGTCTCATGCATCATCCACAACATCAGGAGCCCTGAATCCTTTGGTCATTAATTTGCCCTAGATAATAACTAGGAATTGATTTGAGTTTTGTAGACCTATTTAAGACCTATTTCCATAAGATGACTTACAGAACCTGCATAAGTGTATTGACTTCATGCATGCTTATTTTCTAAAGCTCTATATTTACAGGTGTGAATGGGCTGCCAACTTGCTATGAACACTGATGATGTCACCTTTTTTGATTCAGCTATCAAAGCTCTTGAGCGTTCTGCTATCTGAATGTAGATATGGACAGAGGCTGAAATTAGTGGAAAGCTCAAAGGTATTCATCTAAATTCTGAAAAAGGAGCAGTCTGGCTGGGATATAGTGCAAGATTTTTTATACGAAAGTGATTGATTGTAATTGTGCTTTTTCCATTTCTGCACAAGTTGTATTTTCAGTACCGATCACTTCATTTCTTCCTTCTTTGCAGCATGCAAACACACTGCATCACTTGTGTCATCTGCTTTGTGCACGTATGTATGTATAAAATTACCTGCAGTCACAAGATGCTGCGACGCTGTGTCTGTTGTTTGAGAATGGATGCAGCCGAGCCTGCTGCTGCTCCAATGCTTAAAATCAGTACAGCAAAATGAGGTGCTGGAAACAAAGAGCTTTGAGGAAATAGACATGTATCTCCAAGGACACATACCACCCAGCAGATCAAAGGACCTGGAGGACATGTTTGATGGGGAAACCACACTGGTTTTCAAAGCATTGTAGTACTGCATCTCACTAGCCCACCAAGGCTCATGATAAAAATTCAAATACGTTGGCCTGTCAGTTAATTGAAGCCTCGCTCTGTCCCTTGGGGAAAGGCAGGCTGGTCTTTAGAGAGCGTCTTTGTCCTGCCGCATGCTCGACATTAATTATTTTTCCTCAATCACCTCCTCTATAACACCATTTATTGTTGAAGTGTATTTTTGTGTCTTGTCACCAATATCTTGTCTTGGGAGAGGACGCTGATGTTTGACAGAGAAAGAGATCACAGCTATCCACATATTCATTCATATCATATCAGCCTACCTTTGGGGGTGTTGTGTGTTGGCTGAAGAGATGTTTGGTTGTCAGTGTTGCATTTGATCATGCGGGACTCACAACCGGTACCTTTGTTATTGTGCATAACAGAATATAGCATGGAGGACACAAGAAGGACGCAGGGAGGTGTTTATGCTTGATGTCTGCAAGTGATTGTATTTGGCAAAGCGCAAATGTATATTTTATTGGAGCAAGGATACTGCACACACAAACACACACATGCAGCAGTCCTGTCATTCCAGAGAAATACCCCCCCTGGAGACAGGCAATCTTCCAGACAGACAGGACAGAGAGATAGGCGATGGCATCTGATTTGAGCTCAGCCATGTTTCCACATTTGGCAGTTGTGGTGCGCTGCTTAGAATATACACTTGATGTTTGCAAAAAATAAGCACAGTTTAGCATGTTGTGCATGTATCAGACTTGTCTCATCTGGAGTAATTTCACATGCATAAGCCCAAGTGGGTTGTAGTTAAGACGAGCTGATGACAAAGCATTGTGGCAACAGTTCTTACATATTTAACCCCAAAGAACTGATGAGTAGTATTAAATTGCAGTGATACCACAGCATGTCTGCAGCTGTGTCAGCCTGCAGTGCTAGCCGGGAACTCTGCGGATGTATAAGATACTTCACTGACTCTTGTTTGAGGTCCAGTGAAGCTCTTGAACAGATCACCTCCTTTACCACGGTTCAATGACACACAGCATTTCTAGTTTTCCTCTCTGTGTCTGTGACCTCCTATCTCGAGACCAAATGACTGGTTAGGACATTGAAAGGGAAATTGCGCACATTCCTCCATAATCATAAGAGGTTTTTACATATGCTCTCTAAATAATTATGTGGTCCAGTCAGTAGCATCCAATCCATCCAAAGCACTTTCTGCTATTTACATTCCTGAAATGTAATGTGGTTTACTTATGCAGCTGGACGGCTCGAATCAAAGCATTCATTCCCGAGAAGCAAGTGCAGGCTGGAGGAGAGACAGGAGGGGGGCTGAGGAGAAAAAGTTCAAAGCGTACAGGGTCACTCTTGAGGGTCACTCTCTGAGTGCCTTTTCGCTGCCTGCATGAATACATAACTGGCAATTGACTTTCTAATTGGGAGGGGCCTCATAAAATATGCAGTTTAATAATAACGGTTATCATGGGTCCTTTTTTGTTTTCACCCTGTGTTTTATTCTCAAAGCATCTAAAGCAAGCGGCATATTAAATAATGATGGGGCCGCTGCCGCTCCTGCTTGCTTCCCTTTTGCTCCATGTTTTGTGAATTACAAAATGACAGCCAACCATTCCCCTCTACCACTCACTCATAAAAGCCTTCTACTCGCTGGATTTTCCTCTGATTGGATCAAAGCTTTGACCTGTGTTACCAGGTGACCTTTCCTGATCCCATTGGTGCCTCCAGAGCAAGGACTGTTGCCAGGGGCGCCTGGGAATTGCTTCGACGGTGGCGTGCTCGGCGGCTGTCACCGAAAGCTCTTGTCTGTTTGATGTCACCTTTGACACGCGCCTCTGTAGCCGTCTAGAGGGATATCTGACGCCCTTGCTTGGCTGTGAATAATAGAATATATCTACCTGTTTCTGGCCACTATCGTCACCTGTGCTCCCGATGATGAAATGTTCCCATGCGCAACTTCAGGGATGATGTGTTCTTCCTACCTGCTTCAGGGTACAAAGAGAGGCATCGGCCGCCAGCCATGGGAACCAACTGTCGACAAGGTGCCTCAGCTGGCAGTGCCCTGGGCTCCCGTGAGGCTCAGAGATGCCTGAAGAGGAGACTCAAGGACGCTGAAGGATGACATGGGACAGCTGGAGAAGAGGTGGACTCTTCAGTAGCTGGCCAGACGCTGCAGACAACAGTCAACAGTGAGAGATGTGACGTGTTGTTCAGTGTCAGACCCCACTTCATTTGTTTAATCATCAATCTTCCAAAGGACTCATTGCATATTTCTTTTGTATTCCCCCTTTTTTGTTTCTGTCACATGTATAGTACAAAGGCCAAAACTGATTTCAGAATGTGTATACTCTTTTGATCTGTTTTTTTCAGTCTGACATCTCATGATGTTTTAATTCCATACAGATTTGTTTTATTGGTTTCACCCTGCCCCTGATCCTTTTGCTAACAATTAATCTAAGCTGTTTTTATCAGTGATGGCTGTCTAGTCCCAATGCCAGTGGTTGCTGACAGTCCACTGGCATGCTAGGCTTGGCTCAAAAAAACACTGGAAAGGGATTACACCACGTCTAAAAGGACATAGGAGGTCAACACTTTCACACTTCGGTGATTGCAAATACATTTAAAGCATTTGACAAGTGCCCTTGCATCATTCTGTCCGTCAATACATGTGTGGACGGATGGACAGTTGTTGGAGTTTGTAGAGTGAGTGGCTGTGTCAAGTAACCATGAGAGAGAGAGCTGAGGTTTCAGTTTCTGTAAATGCTGTAACTCTTCACATTAACCGATCAAAAACAGTTGGCTGATGACGTGACTTATTATCCCACCGACTTTAAACCCAAATGCCCACTAGGTGCATTCACCTGTTTTTTTTTTCTTTTAAGGAAGGGTTCATTCCTAGTGCATGAAATCAGCGATCATAAATACATCACAGTATGCATGTACAGTAAATCAGTGTGCAGGAAATAATGGTTATGGCTTTGTGGGCTTGATGGTTTCCATCAAAGCCACTGTCTTCATGCAGCACACATGTGTGTCAGGCATCATCTGATGGGGATTATTGTGGTCTGGGAATCTGTCTGTACGCTTATCCAGTCTCCACCATTTTGTCACCATATGTCACCTCTCATACCCTTTTTTGTCATTGTGAAATAGTCTGTATGATGTGCATTATTCACCAATTCAAACATTTTTGTGTGTTCAGGAAAAAAATGTGATATGTAGTATTTTTTTCTTGACCTGTCATCCGCCATGCTCTGATTCCAGATTAAGCACATGAAATAAACCAGGTTTATGCTTAATTGCTCAAAGTATATTAATATAATTCAGTAGCTAGCTTTTATCTCGGTTTTGTCAACAGGAAATGTGGAAAATGTACGTGTGGGACCATACACGGATGGTGAAAGTGTCATTCAGATCATGACTTTTCCTCATTTCTTTCTTCCCTGGCTTCTCCCTTCCTCAACGTTCTTTCCTCTCTACCTACCTCTATACTGCCTGGCTCGCTGCTTCTATGCCAATCGGAGATGCACTCCTCATTCCTTGAATGCACACAGAAATGCTTGGTGCTCTGGCGTCAGCACTTCTTAAAATGGGCTGCTGCTAACACTGCTCTCGCTGCAGGTACCCCTCCCACCATCACCCCCCAAAATCCTGGGGAAAGACAGGGAGATGAGAGTGGGAGGAAAATCTGCTAAACCTGCCAAACTCAGGAATGTATTTTCATTAAAAGAAGTTTGTTTGAAGGGATTGGGAAGGTGGAGGAGAAGTAGAGGGTATCAGAAGTGATCAGGCCCCATGGCTCAATGGCTGCACAGTGTACAAGTCTTAGGGAAGGAGGGAATGGGGGTGTGTTACATGAGGTGTGGTGACTATTTGTCTGCAGACTTTATCAGCTAGGAGGAAGCTTTGGTCTCTCAAATCCCTTCTCTGCTTGTCACCGGGTAGATTGAGGAAGAGCATTTCTGTGTCCATGTATGTCACTTCTACCACAAGCCAAAGACATCATCCCTCTAGATCTCACATTATCCAGTCCACACATGTCTAGATTTATTTCTCGCCCTGGTCAGTCTCCAGGAGAGGTAATTACCAACCTAGGAAACACAGGACTTCCAGGAAGAAGCTTATCGGAATACACACACCATCCACTGTCTTAAATGTGACTGCCAAGCTGGGACTGACAACACAGAGCTACATTATCCTCCTTCTACCCCCTGACAGTCGGGTACCTGATTTTCTCACAAAGAGAGACATAACCACAGTTTCTCACCTTGCCCCACTTTTTCTTGTAAAGCTGCACTAATCCACATTTTTGTATAAATGCTGAGAAATGTGATTACATGTATTAAGAAAGGTGTTTCTTGTAGAGACTCCCCACTCTCCCTTAATTTCATGAAGCCTTTTAGCTTATTTGAGCTTAATGTTTTGGATTTACAGTCAACAGTGTGGTCCGGTGTCATCTTTCTCATCAAGTGGATTTACAGCTGTGGTTTTTTGTAAAAAGCCTCACTGTACAGCCATCCACCCAGCATCTAACAGAGCATAGGCATAGCCGACTATGGCAGAGCATGACAGGGCCAAATATGGTGTTAACATATGCACAGCTCGGCTTCCCATCAAATTATGAGGAAACTTGGAATTGTTACCATTTGATTAGGATTATGCTATTTCCATGTTTTTTAAAACTCCAATTTTGACACAGTAGTCTGGTTATTCCTACAGTCACGTAAACATACTGATTGTGTGAATGTGAGTGTGGATGTGTGAATGAGATAAGCACATTGAGTACAGTAGCTTTCAGGTGAAAAAATGGGAAAAAAAGGCCAAATAAAATAGAAATTCTCTTATGTGTGACTGATGTGGATGATGATGGTGTTGTTGCCTTAGCAAAACGGTTTGGGGTTTGGAACTGCCAGCTGGCTGCTGTCTGTTAGCGTTAGCATGCAACCTGTGCCTCCAACAAGTGCTCCAGTTTCCTTCCACACCCCCGCAGACCAAAAAACCCACACAGGTTAATTAGAGATTTTAATTTACCCGGAGGTGTGCGTGTATGTGAATGTCTATTCTGTGGCGTGTGACTGATTGTCTATTGTCTTCATGCCAGCCCTGGGATAGACAGATAGATGCTGTCCTGCCGGTGCACCCTGCCTAGTGCTTGATAACTAGAATTGGATTGTCAGTGACAGAATTTTAATTTAGAAATTGTAATTACTAACGACAGTGTCACTAGAAAAGATTTGGTTTGACAAAATTACCAGTTAGCCTTTGAGGATAAAATCAAACCTCTAGGTTTAACGATAATGAAACATATATTTTGGAACTTTCCATCATGAGTATCCATCCATGTACAGGTACGCAGTAATCTCATGTAAAAACAGGTATTTTTCTTTCTTACATACAGTTCGTCTTACTTGCCCCCACTGGAGTGAGGGAGTCAAGTTTCAGTTCTTTGTGGTTTGGGCAATCCCTGCCAGTGTGTAATAGGTTGCTGAGATCCATTTATTTCTACAAACTGACTCAGTCAAATGAACGGACAAACAGACAGGGGCTTTTTGGCTGCTCCTCCCTTGCTGCTCTGCCCTTGATCAGCCCAGGGTGGTGGCTGCACATGGGGACCACCCCTGGATTAAAAGAGCCCATTTCTCCCTTGATCAGTGGGAATCAACTCTTGCATGTCTTTGAACATACACAAGAGAATGGGCATATGTGCATGATTACATGTACACAAAACAGGGGTGAGTGTTATGTATGTCACAATAACTTAAATCTAATTACAAGAATGCGCACAAATAGAAACACACTATACCTTAATTTGTGTTCATAGTAAAGAAAGAATATGAGTGCATGCTTTGCCAAACTCGTACAAGTTTTTCAATTGAAGTCATAAAAACATATAATATGAATTCCTCCTCACTGACAACACTCCAGCACCCAAATAAACATGTTCCAAAAGCCAAAAATTAGAGTGACAGACAAAACGTACAAAAGCTGAGGGATATTTCAATATTTGCAGGTTGTGGTGTGTGTAGACTTGCAGGGTCACCGAGGTGTAAGATGACATGTTGATGTCACATGTTGCTGTCATCAGAGGTGCTATGTACTGGCCAGATGGAGGCCAATCTCTCGCTTAGCATTGCCACCACCTACAGTGTAACTCCCACAAGACCTTCTGAGACACCCCCTGTCAATCTCCCTGTCTTCTCCACCTCGTTTTTTCGCTCCGCTGTTGCCATGGGGTCCATGAGTGTGATCTGGGATGTTTGAAGACTTGCAGGGAGAGGGAAAGGAATGGGCATGTGGAGAGATAGGGATGAAGGAGAGTGAGGCGGAATGGGGAAAAAAATGATGGAGAATAAGAATGAGATGAAGAGAAAAGGGGGAAGAAAAACCAAAGAGAGGGTATGGTGGGTGTTTCTCCTTTTATTGTTGTTTCTTTAGAAAATAGCATTAGACTCTGCGCTTAGCTGATAGCACAGCAATTGGCACATGAACACATACATGCAAACACACAGAAACGCTCACACACTCCCTGTGCTTGCTCTACATGGCAGTCACCATGGTAACAAAATGTACAGAACACAATCGGGGTAGGATATTTTTAATTTTCAAAGGGATGGAAACGACAAAGGGAGGAAGAGAATTGGAGAGAGAAGGAGAAAGGAACAGAGACAGAGCAAGAGTTACCAATCAAAGTGCGAGCAGATGGACAAAGAATGTGTGTGTTGGGAGACAGTGTGTGCCCAAGGTCACAGTCCAGAACCATCTGCATGAAAAGGATGGACGGGGCAGAAGGACACCAGAGGAGAAGAGGACTTGTAACACATTAAAAGGGTCAAAATTACAGCAAAAACAAATATTCAGACCCCTTTTTTTGTTTCTGCTTTTGTGCTGCTTTTGATTTTATCTTTTAAAGATTAATTTGAAAGATTTCTGCCAAAGATAAATGAAAATTAAGCAAATTGCATAGATGCGGTCCAGAGTGTATTGACAAAATATATAAATCATATATATATTATACACAACCTTTCACATTATTCTTCACATTACTATACTATTTAAGAGGTAATTCATGCTGATAGACTGTTAATCCTAAATTAATTTACCTCTCAGTAATGGTGTTGAACCTCAAATACATTTCTCATACACCGCAATCATTTGCATGGATAAGTGAGGTGATGGGAAAACACAATAAAATGAGATCAGGCACAATGCAATACAACCTAACAAATGAAGTTATGCATATTTTACACATGTGTATACACACATGAACATACAAATACGAATATACAAAACCAGGTCATGAATTACATATATTTCTTTCAGGACTTCAGGTCTGCAGACTAAGCAAACCAGCACAGACGATGTTTGAAAGAGTTCTTCCTCCTGTGTAATTGGAATGAATGGACTTTAAATCACTGTTTAGAGGTGTTTGCACGTGTGTTATCCCCAGTAACAGCTTGTCCCTCCTGTCTGGGTTTAGATTTAGCAAGGACAGCTGACTTCATTTCAGAGGTTGGAGCGGGTCGGAGGTCAGACATCTGTGTAGGTGGCCTATTTTATTCAGCTCACCACCCAGCAGTTGCCAAATAAATTAGAGTCTTGCTGAGTGGTTTGGAGAGTATACTATCTCACACTCTCTTTCTCCTTTCTGTCCCTGTTACTCTCTCTTTCATGCTCTTTCTCTGGTAAATTTGTGGACACAGAAACACACAACAGACATCCAGAGACACACAACAGATATCTAAAGCAAACCTATAAGTTCCACATCTGGCTTTCTCCAACCTACCACCTTGAATGTGACTATTCATGTCATAGTCTGATATGACTTCATCAGTGTCTCCATAATGAATCGAATCAGATGTCACTTGAGCAGGAGTCATTCATTCAACACACTCACCACATAAGTATATAGGGTCTTCATTCAAACGTGTGTACATGCTGCAGTTGAGCTGAATTGAGCTAGGTGCCCCCCAAAACCCCACTGATCGTACTACTCTGCTGTCACATGTGTTTACTGCTTTTCTGATTCATGGTTCATTTATGTAATGCTCTCCTCATCAAAGTACGGCTGTTTATTACTGTTGCCAGGAAACGATGTTGGTCTTCACTGGAGACACAGAGAACAAAGTAAGGGGGTGGAGCCACATGAGCATGACAAATGCAAGCCCAAAAACCACTACTGTCCCGGGAAAAAAATATGATATGGCCACAAGTTAATCTTTAAAGTTATCCTCTGCTCATTATCTGTCAAAGAGCCACTAATGATGTTGATGATGCTGTCATGGCCCAGCACGGATGAGGGGTCCGTCAATTTGGAGTACAGAGTGTGGCTGGATGACGGCTGAACTGAGATCACATCTGGGCTTGGATATTCTCGCTTTTTTCACACCCGGAAAACACATGATATCTACCATATGTTTTGGTGTGTTGCCTAGACAAGACAGAATTGGTGTAAAACACATTTTCATGCCTGCTTGGAGTTAGCGTGATAGTGACAAGAAACTAAATTAATCTTTTTTTAACACATTACATCTTACCAAATAACCAGTACATCTGTCTACAAAAGCTTGACATTTCTTTCACCAATTGTTGCAACTAAGATTTTTTTGGCCTGAGATAAATTATAGTGTGGGACAGATTCTTAAGAGAGTCCAGTGGCGATTATTTGATTTTCCTTTTGAACCTTTCTCCTTTCCATTGCTAAAGAAATAGTTTATCCAAAAATGGA
Organism: Mullus surmuletus; assembly: GCA_903171835.1. Lineage (NCBI taxonomy): Eukaryota > Metazoa > Chordata > Actinopteri > Syngnathiformes > Mullidae > Mullus > Mullus surmuletus. The sequence continues at coordinate 208,052 of CAESWR010000249.1, read as the reverse complement.
AAGCACAATGCTGTGAGAAGATTGAATTGATATTTTCAGATGTGTTTTACTGGTAAAAAGAGATGGTCACCCACTGATTCTATCATATCAAATAAGCTTGTTGTGGTTTTTTTGTTTATATCTTTTTCTTCTTCTAAAGTGCTAAAGTGATGTCACCAACACCATACTGAAAAGTATAGGTATAAACTTGAATTTAGGGGGATTATCATTTCAACTACTTCCATCACCCTGTTGTGTGTAAAGGATTACTCTGAATGCCTTTAAATTGAGACAATCTGAAATCTGTTAAAGGGATAGTTCCGATTTTTTGACATGAAGTTGTATGAGATCCTCACCATCAGTGTCGTTCATCAGCAGTGACTTTTTCCCCCACTGCGTCTCGTGAGCGGAGTTCCAGGCTGGTTTCGGTGTCTCTCGTTTTAGACAACAACCTCACTTCCGAATATTTTTCATTCTCTCATTGATTTCTATACGCAGGCTTTTTTTAACGCCAGATGTCACCCCCTTCTGCTGAGTAGAAAGAATTGCATTCTACATTCTGCTCTGCGTTCAAGTTTTACATCAAAGTTCTGTCAATTTGTTTCATAAACATACAACAATGAAAGAGTCCCTCAAAAGCAGTGCTCCCATGCACATGTATGCTTTCTCAGATTCTAATTGTAGCTTCTATGTGAATTCCTACAAGCTGTGAAAAGTGTTGAAACACAAATAATCCTTCCCATTCAATGATGAGACCTCATGCTGAGCTCAGAGAGTGGAGGCTTTTCTTCCCCAGATTTGGTGACGCAAAAAGGTCCCAACAGGTCTCCAGCTTGTCCAATATTTTGTCAATGACTTGTACAACCCTTATTTTTTTGTTTTTTTTAGTAACCGGAGACGACAGATCGCCAACATGTGCAGCCATAGATAGGGCAGGTTGCACTACATCTATGTGTGACTTAACCATGACGATATGCCTCAAAAGATAATTTGATGATCTGTGTGTTTTGCTGCCAGGTTACCCCACCACCTCCGCTCTCCACGCCAACCCTTCCTCCTCTGGTTTCTTCATTGCTGTGGTAACTTATTAATTTCTGTCAGCTGGTTTTCCCTGCCATTTAGAGATACTACCAAATCACATTATGTCTGTCATGGATTATGTGTACAGGCAACATATCTCCTTGAAGAAGAAAGAAGAAAAAAGATCAAAGATGTTCTTACAATCATCTCTATGCAGATATGGGAGGTGGTCTTGTTTGTGCGTGTATGTATGGTTTGTGCGTGTTCATTTCACATCATGTTTGGAATACAGACCTAGATGAGATTTTAATGAATTTACTAGACATTTTATCAGGATTATGTATCAATGACGCTCAGTGCAGAGGTTCAAACTGTTGATTGAAAAAAAGAGTTGGAGGTCTCAGTTTTGAATTTACCTGACTCACGATCTGTAACGATGAGGCCACAGGCCCATATTTACCCATTTACCCACATTTGTGTGTGTGTGTGTGTGTATGTGTTTATGGCAGAGGATTTAAAGCTGTCAGTTTGTAATTACCTCAGCAAATACAGACTTGGAGAGAGTTAACTGAAGTCTTCCAGTTGGACAGCCCTGGGAGAAAATGAGAAGTGACAGACCACATAATACAGCGTAGGACGTAAATAACTTTTACCCCCCTTTTTCTCTCTCACTCTCGTTCTCGCTCTTCGTCGTAGAAACATGGATGTTAGAGAAAGAGAGTGATGAGTTGAAAGGAAAGAATATCCCTTGCTTTCATCTTTAGAAAAAATCTCTGACATCCTCTCTCACATGCTTTGATGAAAGTCTTTGTTTTTTTGGTGTTTTTATCCTCTTACATGAGGTGTATGTATTATAGTTGGCGCGCTCAGGTGTGTGTGTGTGTGTGTGTGTGTGTGCGTGCGTGCGTGCGTGCGTGCGTGCGTCCGTGCGTGTGTGCGTGTGTGTGCGTGTGTTGAGCACAAATATACGTGTTTTGATGAGCACTGGCATGTGGTTTTCTCAGCAGAATATGTGTAGGAGGCATGAGGAATCTTGATTTGTGTGCGTTTGTATTTGTCTGTGCATGTGTATGTGTGTGTGTGTGTTTGTGTGTGTGGGGGGGACAATGAGGGGCCAGAATTTTTCATTCTGTGTCCTCGTAAAGTTCAAAATGTCCAAGGGATTTGTGTTCTACCCACCGGCCACTCGGCTTCATTTTGTTGTCCAGAACTTATTTTACGTTCTGTGTTCTTGGCGCTCCAGGCAGGTTGTTACTGAGTCAACAACACTTTTGTTCCAGGAGCAGCATGTGCGTGTCAGTGTCAGCACTGATCACTGAAGCAAGACTTCCACCTTGGTAGGGACCGATGGTATGTCTTCAAGCTACTTCAACCCCCACATATGTTCATATACAGTACATACACACATATCACATATATAGCACATCCTTTCAAGCTTTACTGTTCTGCCTTTGGCTCTATATTACAACTGTCTTTCACTTGTCTTTCCCTCTCTTTTCTAACACCTCCCTTTCACCTCCATTGCTCTTCCTGGCTGAGGTCCAGCTATAGATTGTTAATTATGGTTTGTATGGGATGCATGGTCTTGCCTCCAAAATACTACAGCAGTGTTCTTTGTGTCAGACATCAAAGTGTCGGTGTTTTATTCCATGAGGATTAGAGATTGTAGTGCGTGATAATGCTGCTGCCAGCTCACTGAATTTAATGCCCACGGCTGAGTGCACGTACCGGGGATCACACACAGTATTTGGAACGTATTCGCAAACTCACTATCCAGCAATATGAAAAAATAAATATTTTGAACAAATGACACAGGAAGCAGTCATGTGTAACAAATAGCAAGTCAGAACGTGCTCCACAGGAATTTACAGAACATTCATCCATTGCGATTAAACTAAACCTATCCCTTTCATCGAACTCTCCTTAGATAGAGAAGCTTTACAGTGATCAATATGTCCACAGATATCTGCAGCAAAGTGACTGTTCTTCACTCATCTCTCACCTTACACCCAATGGCAAATTGGATTTTTAAATGGGTCTTTTTTTTTATCATTCCCCCACACTCATAATTGACCGTGCTATTCTCCATCACTGTCTGGGTTTTTCCTCTTCTTTTCTGTACCAACAAACTTGATGGTCCATGATTTGTACAAAGGACAAATGACAAGTCATTAAAAAGCTGCAGGGGTTTTAATGCTCAGTTTGTGTTTTTTCTCATCGGCTGAGAAGGTCTCAGGAGACGATGGAAAAACAGCCATGAAAGGAAAACGGCAGAGGCAGACAGAGGGAGAGGGAGCATGATTAAACCTCATCCTTGGTGATCAATGGATGTGCTATTGTCTGTTCTGTTCCTTTGTCCACAAGGACGAAAAAAGATGCAAGAAGGCACGTGATGCATATGAAAAATGTTTAAGCCAAAAGCCTGATCAAAAGCGTGATATTAAAGTAGCTGCATAAAAAAATATCATATAACTAGTTTATTACAATTTGTGTCACAATTTTGTACCTTTGACATCATTCATTTGGTAATACTGGTACTTCCAAAGCAAATGGATGAAACCTAGGAATCACACTTGTAAAACATTAATATCACGTGAAACATGTATGAAAACAAAGGTTTAAGACAGTGTCCAATTCCAAACACTTCAATTTATCAACTCAAGCCGGCTCTAAACATAGTACAGTGATTTGTATCTCAGATTATTCACTGACACTTGGGGGGGTGATAAAATGTGACGTAGGCAGCACCCAACACCCTTCAAGTGTTAATGTCAAACTAGAATTAATCTACCGGTTGATATATTGTTATCAGATTGCTCAACTTGGCGTCTGCCTCATTTCAAATGGTGTAACATTGAGCCTTTTGAATTGTCTTGATGTTCTCAGATCTCAGCAATGACCTTGGTATGACAGTAGGATCTAAGCTGATGTATAATAACTTGTACATTAAATCCCTGGGAGTTTCTAGCAGAGAGCAACATTAACATTCACATGGAACTACGTAATTCTCTCATCTCTGACCTTCTTTGCTCTCCACTGATGTCAAAGTGAAATATCAGCCTTCATGCTTCAGATGCTAAATGCTCTGATATGTTCATCAGCAACATCACTGTGCCATTTGTTGTTGAGCAGTTGTTGACAGGCACCAGTTACTATTTCACACATGAAACAATTAACCCGTGTTACGCACACTCATTTAAGCACCGTTACACCTTGCTATTTCGTATTTAACATTGATTTAAGGATGGTGTGTGTTTTTGCTCCATTTTGCCAGCAACAAATGGTATTCAATCTGCCTGTGTCACAGAGAAATGATTACACAATATTAAATCAAGTTGATTTCGTTGATACAGCAACAATTGATAACAGCAATTGCAATCTCTTGACAAATAGAACTGATCTTGGTCATGCTCTTAAACATTTACATATTTTCAGAGACTTCACCAATCCCCAGACAGCAAGCACTTGGTAGTAACAGCAAGGAAAACTCCCATGAACAAAAGAAAACTAAGAATGGAACACTGAAAGAAAGAGGGGTAAAGAGAGAAAGATAGAGAGGAGGGCACAAAGAGGGGAGTGGGGGGTGGTAGTGGTTATGATGGGTTGAAGATGATACTACCTGCAATGATGACAGTATGGTGCAGATACTGTCCTGTTTCTGATTCTATTATCAGTGTATACAATCTGTGG